>QQSS02202992.1:0-11993 GCA_003687565.2 Craspedacusta sowerbii
ATCCTATATATAGGATCATGGGTCTGCATGCAACACGAAAAGAAGTAGCCGCCACTAAAGATACTCCCTTAAGGCGGCTGAAAACCAAGAACAGGATAAGAACCTTAATATAAGTCGAAACAAAAACGTACTGTGTCAGAGACGATAATAGAAACAGACAACTTGAGACACATACGTTGCTAGGAACTGCCTTGGTTCGAACGATTATGAAGCCGCCATCTCAATGCCGAATACCAAAAGCATTCTTAAAACAGCCCAGGACAACAACAATACTGCCAAGGAAAAATCCGTCAGCGCAAACCTGAGAATTCTGCAACTGCTCGAGAGCTTCGTCTAGCTTTCGTTTTTTTTTCGGACCACCGATCGCCTCGAGAGCGGTCCGATTCGCCGCCCTTTTCCGGACTAACTCCTCCTCTTCCAGTTGCAGCTGGAATGAAAACAAATCATAAAAATGAAGACCACTGGTCAACAGAACCATCTAGCAGTTGGAAAGCGTCACACCATAAACGTCATCGAGAAAGCAAGGGTCTAGCCTACGACAAAGGTTCAAGGCTCTAGCCTACAACAAAGGTTCAAGGCTCTAGCCCAGGACAAAGGTTCACGGTTCTAGCCTAGGACAAAACTTTTAGCCAAGAAAAAGTTTAAGCACGCAAACTGGAGTTCAAGCAAAAATTAAGTGAAGTTGAAACTTATGGAGCTATTGGAAAGCTTAGTATTGATGAAATCTTCCTCAGTCAATCTTCATCCTCGCAAGCAACTAACCGCGTTGGAAGAGGTTCAGATTGACGTGAAAGCAAGACCATACTCCGAAAAATTATCACTAAGGTGAAACGCTCCGGCATATCCTGACTATAACGAGAGCTTTGCAAACTTTCACATCACAAACTATTACATAGGTTTTAGCGCACTATTCTACTCAAGGGGCAGTCAACATCCAAACGACGTCCGGTACCTGCTTTGCTTTCTCTTTCAACCGCGCCTGCTCTGGATCTTCTGTCCTCGAACGACTCTACACAGCATGTCGAAAAATTAAATCGTGCATACTTGTAAATTACCAGGAACTTACAACACAAATCCGAGCTATGATTATTGAGCAGGTTGCATTCATTCCATCATTTTAAATCCAACGGAAGACTTACTTACATCTAAGTCTTATCGTCTTAAAAAGAGAGAAAGACTTAACTAAAGAAAAAATTTAACTTCTTACAAAAAGTTCAAGTTTCGTAAGCCTATCGTCATATAAAATTAGAAATTTCATTTCTCAAAAAAAAAAAAAAACCAACTCCTCGTCCTTGCCAACTTCGAAACAAGGATCTACTCATGACCCATTGCAGCTGAGAGTAAAAATCTCACACAACTTTGTTTTAAATAGCACGACAGAGTTCCATTGCTTAAAAATCGTAGTGCACATGCATGCAAGGGTAGTACCCAAGAGTCAATTATTTTTGGACGGAATGATTTAGTGAAAGACATAATGACGTATATCAAAACGAATTGCAACCATGCACACTGTCAAATATTCACTACCGAACAATAAAAATCATCTTAGCAACCAATTACAATCAAGACTCAAGAGTCAAGAGACAGCCCGGGTCCAAATGACAACAGGGCTTTCAATTTCAAGCACATGATGCCAGACAAGCTAATTGCTGACTAGCACAGCTACCTTTGCGACTCTCATGAGCATCTCCCGTTCGCGGGACTCCCTGTGTTTTCGTTCAACTTCGTCGATTTCTTCGAAGACTTTGAGTTGCGAGCGAATATCGGAAACCGTGTCGTAACGAAGCTCATCCTATATAAATGCAGCAGTGGATAAAAACAGACCGCGTTCAGAGACAAGCAGCTTCTAAGCCTACATAAACCAAGAAACCGATAAAAAGGAAGTTTCCGCGACTTTCAATGATATCACATAAGTCCGTAGAACCACTAAAAATAATGTAAATGGTTGCAGCCACTAGAATTCTATATGAAGCGCATCAAGCCGATAGGGAAAAGCTCATAGTCATATATGCAAAATCGAAGGACTCCTTTTATCAAGCGAAGATATCCCAAGGTGTTGTGGGTGATGCGAGGCAAAAGAGTCTTGAAGGCTAAGGCCAGAAAGAGTCTGGAAGGCTAATGATCAGAAAAGACAAAAGAAAAACAAGAATTGGGAAAGAACTGAATCCAAACAACACTGCATCGCAAGGAGCCACCTTAAACGATCGCAGGTACCGAATTCCAAATGGAGATTTCGCGACATTGATGGCAGAGTGAGAGCATATGAACAATCTGTCTTTGCCATGCACTCACGAAGTAAAAAACACTCGCACGGGATTTCAATTCTAACAGACTTTAGTTACCCACGAAGCTGTAATATATCCAGCAGAGAAATCAATGGCACCCTCATTGCAACTTCTGCGAAAATAATCTATAGCAAGCATAACTAAACAAAAGCTTTGAGCTATGCATGTGTCAGCAACCCGGAGGAGCGATCCGAAAAGCATACTAAGAAAGAGGTGGTCTCTTTCGCAGGTCGCATAAACTCCTCCTAAACGAGCACAAAGCCAGCCACAAAATGCATGCTCACTTCCATAGATTCACTATCACCCCACTAACGCAATACGCACGCAACTAGGCAGGAACAAGGAAATCTTCGTTTTCCGATTTCTGTCATCTAAAACGATGCGAGACTAATTTGACGATTAGCGCTACAAACCTTGTGCGGATCGACACGATGAAAGCTGCAGACGACCAGCCGTTCCAGGACGCTTCGTAATCTCTGTTCGGCTGCATGAGACAGTAGCGCGAGCACATCGTTGGAAACGTCTTGCACGCCGTGCGTTGCAGCTTCATCCGTGAAACAATCAAGCATTAATTTAAATAAATAAAACATAAATTTAAATGAATCAAACAACCATAAATTTAAATAAATTAAGCATAAATTTAAATAAATCAAAAATAAATTTAAGTAAATCAAACATAAGTTTACATGAATCAAACATAAATTTGAATAAATCAAACATAAATTTCAATAAGTCAAACATAAATTTAAATAAATCAACTTCTTACGTCTTACTTCTAACGTACAAAACAGTAGAGTAAACCCGATGAAACTTTCGACGAAGCTCGCATAAGAGTGAACAAATACTGCTTTGGGTCGTGAGTGCCGTGCACCCACATCGCCAAACAAGGGTACACGATACTTAACACAGAAAGCTAAGTTTCGGACCCCAAAGAAGAACTGAAGTGTGCATCCCATGAGCTTAGCAAAGGAGCAGCGATGCCGCAGCTGATTAGAGCTTACAAAACACAAAATCGGAAGCAGAAAAAAATGACTTCATACCAAGCGCTTCAACCTTTGCCTTTAACCGATCTAACTGCAGGAAAGGTTTATCGCTAATACTTCGCGTTTGCGAGCCCATGAACTCTGCCCCCGTGCCAAGGATATTCTGACTTTCTTCCTGCGAGAAAGAATATAAATGCCTTTAGGAACCATCAATCCATGGCATTCATTTGGCAGTCAAGTTTTAGTAGCACAGAGTTATAAACCTTGAGCTATACTGCTAACTTAGAATCATCAACTGTCAGCTGTAACAAGGCAAAGTCCGTTTAAGGCAATAGCACATATTGGCTAGGACACAACACCCATGATAACGTCACGTACCATCAGATTTACACCGGCCATGCAGGTGACATCATTGATGTCATCGTCACCCCTAAAACCAGTAAATTGCACCCACGTTGACTAAGCAAAGTAGATCATGCAGTATCATGAGTGCAAAACCTGCGCCTGCAATTGGCACGAATCGGCTCTAAAAATTGGTAACGTCCACAGTAAATTACCAAGACATAAGAATCCCTGCCGTTTTCGGAATCACTACGTGGAAGCCAAACTACAATACTTAAGAAATACGCGACGATTCCCAAACAACGTACCCGATGGCAGAAGAGTAGTGTATGTTGCGAGGCTTTTCCTTTGCCAAGTTCGAAGCCACTGCAGCTTGTTGCAAAGCCGGAGATTGAGCCAGCAAGTGGTTTCTGCTACCGACCATAGCTCGCGGAATAGCTGCAGCAGCTACAGCAGCTGGGCCATGTGCAACAGGGGGCATACTTGTCCTTATACCCGGAGTCACCTGACCAGGGCTCGCTATAATTATTCTACTAGGCTGTGGAACCTGCCTTGCAAACAATTGCGGATCCAAGTTCTTTGCCATCAGCACCTGCGGTGCTGCAAGCTGCTGCTGCAGCTGCGGCCCAGAAAGGACTGAATAAGGACGGATAACTGCCGCTCCAACTGCCGTAGATGTGACCTGAAAGGGTTGCTTTGAACTACCGGCCTTGCTATTGTTCTTGCCATTGCTTCCAGAGGCCGGTCCCTTGGAGTTTGGGATTTGGAGTTGCTGTTTTTTTATAGTTTCTCGTAAATGCGGAAGAGTTTTCTGAAAGAAAACATCACCACTTAAAACCATTTTCACTATATGTAAATACTTTGACTTTCATTTTTAAAAGTACATATCCCATGTTAAGCAAGCAGGGTAATATAGCGAGGAATTCTACATGGCCAGTGCTAGAACAAAACTAGAGCATCCAATGTAGCTGAGCAGAGTTCACCTTTCATAGAATTGGATGATATGAGAAAAGACGAGGCTGATGAGTTTTTCATTCACTTAAAGTGACCGCAGCTCATCAGTTGCACTATTTATGGCAAAACTAAAATCACATAACATGCACACTAAAAGTAGCAACCAGATTGTGGACAATATATTCCAAGACGTATATTGTCCGGATACAAATTGGTGCTGAACAAAAAAATGTGCTCCAATTAAAAAACATCAATGCACTATGAAGAAGCAATAATTAAAATTGAGTAAGCAATAATTAAAGCAAATTATCATTGAAATAACTATTAAGTACAACTACTAGCATACAATTAAGCAAATAATTGAAACAATAATTGAAACATAACACAAATTGAATGTGAAAGATATTCCCAAGCCTACGAGGCATAATTGGCACTATAAAACTCACAAGTAAAAATTTACATCTGCTTTGGCTGTACCAAGCGTGCTACCATTTTCTATGGTTACCTGAGCACTTCCCCTCATAATTGGCAGAACATATAGCTATAAATTCCTGAAACTGGGTAATAATTATGATCTCACAGAAAAGCCCATGGCCTAAACTTTCCGGCCTGCAAGATATGGTATTTATTATCCCCTTTTTGTTCCCTTGCTTATGCCTAAAAGTTACAACATGCA
Source organism: Craspedacusta sowerbii (assembly GCA_003687565.2). NCBI lineage: Eukaryota > Metazoa > Cnidaria > Hydrozoa > Limnomedusae > Olindiidae > Craspedacusta > Craspedacusta sowerbii. The sequence goes on from QQSS02202992.1 coordinate 5,241, forward strand.
TGAGAACGATACACCTTACACTAGCATGCACCATCAAAGCGTAAAAACCAAGCTAGCAATCTTAAAACACACTTATGGGGTAAAACTGACCTTAAGAAAATGAACTAGATTTGGTTGTGGATCTGATTTCAAAGTCATCTGCAGGCGCTCAATGAACTCTTCTTCTGTTACAAGACCTTGCTAAAAAAAATTAAATAGAAGTAACAAATTCGTTTCCAGATGGAATACCAGAAGGTAGCACCCTTTTAAACTCACTTTAATAAAAGACTTTTACATAATGAAGTTAATATCACCATATATTCCTTTGCTTGCTCTTATAATGAAAACAGTGATAACCACACATGCGTAATTAACAAGCCAGTGTCGTTGGATACTAGCTGAGTCCTAACACTATCATGTATGGGTCTAGGTTGTGTGAGTACCATCCAGTTCTAAAGGTGTTATCAACTACTACCAAGACAATAAAGCAAGATCCAAAGTAGTTTTGACGGATATGCAAGCAGAATAAAAACAAAAAACAAAACATCAAACCATAAACAACAAGAACACTCAGATTTAACGTAGATTACCATAAGGTTATGAACAAGCTCTTTAACCATTTTTCCGATTTCTGGTGGCTGACCTGGCCCACAAGCCAAGTTTATAAGGTTATGGAAAAATTCTTTCAATCGCTTCACTGACTCCTTCATCATATTGAAGCTCGCATTAGCATTTGCAGGCTCTACAATCATTGTAGCTGAAGTCTGAGGCCCGTTGAGCACAGACACTGGCTGAGTGCCCATTGCTGGACTGGCTTGACGAAGATGGTAAGGGACTTGTCCAGGAGCTGCAACATTAGCTGGATTGACTCTAGTTAACGTAGTTATAGCAGGATTCAAATGGAGCTGCACTTGCTTTGCCTGCTCTACAGAAAGCGCCATGTTCTGCATTGAAAGTCCAAGAGCTGGATGTCCAACTGCGCCTGCAAGATGCACTTGCCCTGCTAAGCTAGGGGGTAAAGTTATATTACCCAGGTTATCCATTCTTGGCACAACACCAGGCATGCGAGCAACAAGATTATTTTGCATTAAAGCTGCAGCGCCAGGCCCGAAACGTTGAGCCATTATAAGACCAGCCTGGCTAGGAGCCAGCACAAGATTTGTTATCCTGGGTGCAATAGGCACCACAGTAGTTGTCACAGGTCCAGCACTTTTTGGACGAATGGGAACCTGAGGGGAGGCACTGGCATTCGCTGTACTCAGCGTGCCCAAATTCTGACTTACTCTAGTTGGTGTATCAGGTCGCGCAGTAATTACTACGTTACTCCTCGATGACACAATACTAGCACTACTAGCAACACTTGGTATAACATGGGAATTAGTGCTAATACTCCCATTCGTATGTACATTGTGTGCAGCAATCGACGGAGCGCCTTGAGCGCTAACAATACTCAGGTTTGGTGTGACAGAATTCGCACCGCTGCTTCGCGCACTGGCCGCCTGTTGAAGGACTAGTGGGCTGTTAGCCAGCAGATTCACAGCAGCAACCGTTTTGATATTCTCACGAAGAACTTGGGAACCTCCCGAGGACGTCAGTTGACTTTCCAATGATCCTACTAACGCATTCACTTTACTTTGGTCAACCTCCCTCAAGAACACATCCTCGAGAAAGGACGACTCCATTTGAGTTTCACGAACTGGTGCCCTCCATGTTATATAATGCACGACCGAAAAGCATTGTGGTACTTACGTCAAAGGCTTTCGCGCTTTTCAATCGATGCTCGCGCTCCCAAGTCATAATACAAAGTAAAGGTTCTTAAAATTGGGTCATCAAGTCTAAAACGTAACTTCCAGACCCACCACATGGCTTTGGTAAACATCAACAAATCATCTTGAGGACTGTTTTTTCCTGTGTGCTTAAACTCTGGGCGCTCCTAATATAAAGGTCGCTGTTGAGTATGAAGTGAATGGGAAACTATCTTTTGGATGTGATGGTTGACCCTACGGATGTACGGTAGTTGTCAATCTTTTGTCTGCGAGTACCTTGTATCTGACCTGTGATGATATCGCGATTAACCTAAATTATTTTCACATATACGATGTGTATGGAACTATTCGTTATTTAAGTTTTTTTTTTCGTAATTTAACTATTTATTTGTACATGTGAATGTGATGCATGAGATGGGTAGACAAATTGATCATGATGATTGGAGAGCCTTGGTAAACACATAGCTAATTATTGTGATTCTTTATAAGATGATTTAGCAGGTTTAAATTGTAATTAAATGTTATGCTTTATTATTGTTGTATTTAGTAATGTGATTTTTGAGGTTTGTTGTTGTTATTCTTTTCCTTAATGTGTTTTTCATGAACTGACTGACTCCAAGTTATGACTTCTGAACTAACTCAAACCAAGATTGTAACAACATTACATGATTACATATACTGACTAGCAGTGCTTATGCCATGAAAGCATCATTACTTTATGCTAAATTTATATTTAAACACTGTGAAGTATTTCTTTGTGCATGGTCAGGTGAAGTTCTGATGTCTTTGAGCTGCTTACAGAGGATGTCTCCTTCTCTGTACGATGCATGTATCATCACGTATGTCATAGTAGAAAAAGTTAATGCCTAGATTTCTATGCCGCTAACAAACTATATCAAGGAGATTTGCAAATAAATTAAGATATTGCAAATTCTGGGTGGTAATGTTTTAGTAACTTCTGTAAATTCTCCTTCCCCTTTTTTGTAACTTCTCTCTCTCCATCAGTTGAATGTGTCGATACATGTATACATAATATACAGATATTGCAGGTCCAGATTTCTTTGCTATATAAATTATATTAGGAAGATTCTCCAGTTAATAAAAAAAAATAGCAAATTTTGAGTCAATTTGTAGAAGTGTTTTGTGTGTCATAATGTTTTACTTAAACTCAATTAGCATTTATGGAGAGAAACTCATTTTATTCATTTTATCAGTCAAGTCATTTTATATTCGCGTGTTTTCTTGGATAGGGCTTGGGTTGAAGAGAAAGAATACTGAGATGGTGTGGCCTAGATAATTTCCATTTCAACTTCTATGGATTGTTGCCCGCAAAGTTTGAAAACCTGTAAGTGCGTCTATGAGCAATGCTCTAATGACTCAACATCCCCAGGTTTCTAGCATAAAAGCAGGTGGTGCATGGCACAAGATTGTGACATGTGGAAAAAATTTCTGTGAAATTTCTTATATTCTCAAACAGTGGCGTATGGCTAACCAATAACGGTGACCGCACGCTTAAGTCCTTGACGATACTAGGAATATGAAGAAGACAAAGGTCCCACAAAAAAGGGTTTATTTTTACGTCTGTTGAAAATTTTTTTGCGGGGAAAATTCAATCTGCAAGTTTTCCTGTCTAATTTACGTTTTCGTATTGGCTGTGAAGCTTTCTGATTGTTAATGGTGCCAAATGTAAATCTTTCCTGGTGGTTAAGGTTACCAAGATACTAAATATTTTTAGCTATTAAGGATTTTTTTCTGCGTGTTTGTGTGGCTTTTTGCTCCTAGGTGTTTTGTTCTTACGCCCACACATTTCATATTGAACTTGAAAAATTTAAGCACGCTTGCTAGGCAGTGTCATGAAAGTCTTTCCTATAATACTGCTACTAGATAATGCGCGCTGGTAATCAGCTGCTGACATATCATGGTTCTGTACAACACCTTCTTTGTCTGTTCGCTTGCGACTAACTGCACGGCGCCAATGGAGTTTTTCCCTAAACGAGGCGATTTAAATTATTAGTAATTTCCCCATCAATGCCGCAGCAGCGAACTGTTCTTTGTGTGTGTGTGTGTGTGTGTGTGTGTGTGTGTGTGTGTGTGTGTGTTTGTGTGTGTGTGTTTGTGTGTGTGTGTTTGTGTGTGTGTGTGTGTGTGTGTATGCGCGTGTGTGTTGCTAATCATGCTGCTCATGTGTGTCAGCTCTTGCAGACACTGATTGCTGAGTCAGTATGTTGATCAAAAGGTGTATGCAATGGACGCCTGTAAAGAATAGTTTTTCCTTGCTTACTGTTGGGCGTTCATTAGTATGTCATGGTTTGACTTTTTACTCCAGGTTCTAAAAGTTAACTCAGAATGCTTTCTCGCAATGTTTTTGGTTGTTGGTGACGAGCCAGGAGATTTCCCGGATGCGCAGTCCCTCGATCGCTGGTGACAGCAAATGAGGCCAGTCGTCGGATGTTGGTTGAGCCTCCCAAGGAGCTAAAGAGCTCGATACGTGCCCTCAAAAGGAGGCTCGGTCGACTGGTTGATGCTCCAATGATCGTGAAGCTGATATCGCACTGTCCCCTGTTACCAGGACACACTCTTCTTGAAGACCTTCCCAGCGGACGGCAAAGTCGTACTGTGCTGGTTAGGTCTTCTTAGGAGATTTGCCTAACAGGGTAGCCACAAAAATTTGTCACATATCCTGCTTGCCCACCGGCCGCCGCGTTAAAGCTCTCCTAGTTGACCGGTTTCTAGCACTGTAGATCCTCGCAATTGAGCGGCAAAAGTCGTCCATAATAGCTTAAACTTATGTTCTTGAGCAGGCGTAGCTCCTACTGAGACCAACTTAACATGCGCAGAATGTCTTTGCAACATGGATACCCCAATAAAAGTTTAACGTAGCATTTTCCAGCAACACGTACTGAATCTTGCACGGGAATCGAAGTCATGTCGTAAACACGATTTTCAGCTCTAAATGTCATACGGTCGCTCGGTTATACTAAAAGGAAGGCAATCGTCCCTTTTACCAATCCATTTCTGTCACTGTCGCTCCCCTCTCTCTCTCTCTCTCTCTCTCTCTCTCTCTCTCTCTTTCTCACACACAAAAACATTGCAAAATGGCTTCTCTGCATCATTGTTTTTTAGCTTTGATGATAGATTAAATAAAATCTTATTTTTAAAACGATTTTATCAAAAGAACTTCCGGCAATAAATGATATTTACCACTTTTTTTGCCCACGTTTAGGCCGTTTAACTCATAAGAAAGCAAGCAAAGACTTTGCGGTCGAATATATGCCACACTTTATTAAACATACAAAAAGGTTGATTTTTGACGATGTTGAGGATGAATCTCAGTGGTAGCTTCTTCTTGTTACGACAGGCGTCATGCAGGTCTTCTAAAACTTTTATCGCACACTCGCAGCACTGGTTAGTTTGAGCAATGTTTATAGGTGTATTATTAGTTTTCCAGGGTTTTTTTATGCATTTGCAACCTTTTGGGTAGTCATTCAAAGCTGTAGACAGCACATCAAAATCTTCAGCCCGACTCAATTGACTGCAGTCCATGCTTATGAAATGAATGGCCTCACATTGCGCAGGTCATTCCGGGTTTCAGGCATCAAAATAAACGCAAGAAAGGCTAGCATAGCACGAGAGCTCTAGTCCGCATTGCTTGATGATGTTTCGGTTCTTCTGAAGCTTTGCTGACGGGAATTCCCTGCTCTCAGTGCAGCGACGGAAGACAGGAGTGAGGTGGTGGAGAAACTTCATGGCGTCTCTCAGGCCTTCTGTTTCCATAATCTCAATACTATCGAAGTTGAAGGCCGCATTCAAGTCGTCATAATGGCTTATCAAATCTTGAACAAAGAAATACTCGATGTTTGATGACTTTGTCGAGCCGTTGCGCTCATCGTCCTTGACAATGCGATAAAGGCGATCCAGTAAATGGTGCTGGCAACTGATGAACTTGGGTTTGGGGTAGCCGTTCTCCTCGAACATTTGGTACAATCGAACAACAACTCCTGTCTTCTTGCCGACATTCACGTTTGTTGTTTCCGCAGCAATTGTCACAATGGATCCCCACAGCTTGAACTCGTCGCACACACCCCGTGGCAAAGGCCCTCTGCGATTGTTTGAGATTTCCGGCTTTTTAATTTTAACGCAGTCAACTGTCTTTGTTCATTTCTCTGCCTTTATTCGTTAGGATTATTGCCTGATATTCAAATCCCTCAATGTGTTTCAGTTGAAGTTTTAGCTCTACTTTTCCACATGAAGCGTGCTCCATAAGTTCCACTTTAACCCGGCAGCTCTTGCGTAGATAGCCTTGTGGACTGCTGACTGACTGAAGTCACAACCTCTTTGTAAGCAGAGATTTTTACATATTATTTTATGTTTTCGGTTTGATGACGCCATGGTCTTGGATTAAACGATCCTTTGACATCTCGGTTTAGTTAGCTCTTTATATTTGCGAGCTAAATTTGTTACTCAAAGATGCTTCATAAATTGTCACCTTTGCAAATGCTTGAAACAGGACTAAGTTCTTAGTCCAGGTTTCCGTGCTCTTCACCGTGTTAGGAGAGCACTTTTTGAACGCGATCATGTCTTCTACTAAATTTCTAAATCTTCTCTTCAAGTATTCGTACTTTACCGACAGACTTGACCCACTTCTAGCGTGTCGGATTTACACATACGGCGTGCTCTGGAAGTCCCATGTAACATGGAATTGAATTCCAAGCGTGATGTCTTTCGGCCTAAGTTCGTTCCTGAAATAGCAGTGCTTACTCAGTCCGAATTTGAAGGACCGTTCTCTTGCAACGTAATAAAGAGGTGTATCGCCCTTTGGAGGAATGGGTCACGGTCAATTGGAAGACAATGGATTGTAGCAAGTAGTTTGTATCAGCTTGGAGTTGGCTTTCTTGCTTTTGAAGAAGGGTCTCAGCATTGGAGAAAATCATTGCAGGCATTACATGCATAACACAAAAACTGCTACCACACTAGTGCGGGGCCTTTTTCGATACCTCAACGATATATA
>QQSS02203014.1:0-11992 GCA_003687565.2 Craspedacusta sowerbii
GTCAGTCAGTCAGTCAGTCAGTCAGTCAGTCAGTCAGTCAGTCAGTCAGTCAGTCAGTCAGTCAGTCAGGGAATATAAGATGATCCGAACTTTCCCTTTGGCCTGCAGCCGAGCATATCCGCCAGGGGCTGTGACCATGCAACGTAATATTAGTTTTGTCGATCAGCTACGTCTATATTTGACAAGGCTCGTCTTTCCCGAGCATTCCCGCGGCCACCAACGACCATCATTAATGTAGTTTTATTTGCACGGTTACTTCGCTTTCTGTTTCGCATAGCTGCTTGGTTAATCGGAACAAGCAGATTGTCCGTCATATCGCTCGCTAATGCTTATTTGTTTTCAATTTTCAATTGTAACGGGGCAATCTAAGCCTTAGGCGACGTGACTCGGATGCCCCTAAATTTTTGCTGCGTACGAGTTACATTTAACTTGCTTCGGCAGCTCCTAAGCATTATGCTGCAGCTGTCTAGGTAGTTGCCGTTGCTGTGGTGGTGTGTTGGATTGCTGCAGCTCTCTAGGTAGTTGTTGTTGCTGAGGTGGTGTTGCAACTGTCTGTAGAGTGAGTTGCTGTTGGGGTAGGGAAATGTAGCAGCTGTCTTGGTAGTCGCCTTTGCTGAGATGGTGTGGGTAATGGCTGCAGCTGTCTAAGTAGTTGCCGTTGCTGACGTGGTGTGGGGGAATGGATGGTCGCGAGTTTCACCACTCACGTGTGGACTCGCACCCGTATCGCGAGAGCTGAATGAATGCTGGCCAATGACTTGAAGTCGAAAATTACTTCTTTGATGGTAACGGCTGATAAGTATAAACAGAAACTGGATCCTGCCGTAATGCTATTCAAGGGTGTTGTGTCAAAACAAAGGCCTTATTATAACCCGGTTTTTTTAATGGCAGCCCGTGTAACCGAGTCACAGCCTACATTTCCAAAGCCATGTTCCTTCAAAATATTTCGTGCGCCTAAGCTATGTCCGTAAGTCATAGAGCTCTTCTTCGGGCCACAAACTGCGGTTGATATTATCGATTTTGATTCTTGTGCCATGCACTTATCTTGGAATATTAGTGTAATTGTAGCTTAAAGAAGCTTGTCCGGGCTTTTGCCCACTTCAGGAGTTCATTATAATATTAGTGTAAATGTAATAAATGTAGCTTAAAGAAGCTTTTTCCTGCTTTCGCCCACCTCAGGAGTTCATTATAATATTAGTGTAAATGTAATAAATGTAGCTTAAATAGCTTGCTCTGGCTTTTGCCCACGTCAGGAGTTTGCCCGTCGCATCGGCAAGGTGTCGGAAGAGGCGAAGATGGACATCGACGTCGACGAGTACGTCGACTCGTTCAAGCCGCACATGATGGACGTCGTGTACGCGTGGTGCAACAAGGCGACCTTCGCCGAGATTTGCAAGATGACCGACATTTTCGAAGGTTTGAGTCTATCTCTCCGCAGCGGTGGATCCCTAACCGTTCTGCCGCTCGTATTAGCTTGCCTGGCATGGTTGGTCGTACTTTCGTGGCGCTTTGGTTGTTCGTCTCTTTCGTCCGTGCTTGTAATGCGCTTGCTTTTGCACTAAGCCCATTGTTGAATGTGTGTTGTTACGTTGTTTGTTGGTGGTTCGTCTCTTGCGTGCTTGTAATTCGCTCGCTAGTGCACTAAGCTTAATGATGAATGTGCGTTGTTATGTTGCTCTTGTGTAAGCTTTTGAAGCCGTGCAACCGTAGCGGGCTTGGGAAGTAGGAAACTATGCAAGGCGATGCTGTAAAGGGTGTCGGTGTTTTTTTGGGATTCGGCGCTTGCAGAGCTTGCGTCTGTACCCTTCCAGGCAGCGTCATTCGATGCATGAGACGTCTGGACGAGCTACTTCGTCAGATGTGTCAAGCGGCCAAGGTGATCGGGAACACCGAGCTCGAGAGCAAGTTTGCCGAAGGCATCACCAAGATCAAGCGCGACATCGTCTTTGCGGCCAGCTTGTACCTGTAGAAGTCTATCGCTCTCATCTACGTCATCTGCGTGCCGTCCTGCAGGCAGCAGGCATTATTTTTGAGAGGCCTGCATTCGCAAGAAACTGATTTTATCTCTGTTTCTCTCTGTTTTTCAAGGCTCAGGTCTTTTTTCTTTTCATGTATCTATGACAACAATATTGCCGCTTTCAGACTTAATTGTTTGGTCTTGTTTCACGATCTAGTTTGAATTTAGTTCAACCAATTTTTCTCTCCGGTAGCAGGCTTAGGGTGCTTCTGGTATCTAACATATGTCATATATGATATTACGCGTTTCATTAACCATTAACTCCGTGGAGCCTGATCCTTGGTGATCGTGTTGAATGGGCGTAGCATGTTGTTAGTGATCGTAGTGGAATCCTCTAGTGGGCATCTTACTTAATCCTCAAAGACGGCAGCGTGAAGGGCGCGTGATTCAAATCTTACACTCATCTTGGATACTGCACGTGTTAATATGAGTATGGCGAGAAGTAGCCTACGAACTAAACGCCCGAATGATTGTTACTTGCGTTGACGCCAAAATGAGAGCACTATGCCAAATAGTAGATTTTTCAATCGCATGGCTAGCCACATCTTGCTTAAGCAGTGATTGGGAGTCCGCGTCTGCTTGGTCATCAATTTAGTCAAGATGAGACCTTATTTAACTCTTGATTGTTCGGGTTAAAAAGGAAGTTTAAAAAGCAACGTTTTTGTAGCGATTTTTGCAGGTTGTATAGAAGTAAACCCTTAAAGGCAAACGTCAGGCACGTAGGGCGGAATCCTTTCATCCCTTTCCCTGGATTAGCACAGTACCTTGGAAACTGGATCCCTGTTGTGGATCATCATTGCATTAGAAGGTAATCCCGACGCGCGAAGTTAAATAAAATGCTTGACATGTCCCGCCAGTGGACCGCCGCTGCGTCTCTGTTCAGTCATCGAAACGTCACAGAAATGTCTGTAACTGTGGCTAAGGTAGCGTTAAAGGTCCACATGTACGATTAAACAGTGCTCGTAAACGTGGATGCGTACACCAAGGCGGGCCCCCTGTGGTAGAAATAAGGAACAAGGGATAAGTTTAGCGCAATTTCTGTCCGAAATGTGACATGTTTATTAGAAATATAAATAGAATTACCCGGCTCCGATGAGCGTCTTACAGCTTAACCAGACCAATGAGCGGATATATTCCAAAACGTGGTGTACCGCTTCCATTCTCAGCGATTTGGAGTTGCAAAATTGTAAACTCTTCATACAATATCGACTTGACTTGTAGATTTTCCATGTTAACATGTACTCAAGAGTTAGAAGTCGTTATCCAGTGTGGTTAGCAGAATTATATATAAAATTATGGTAGATTGCTAATCCAGTTATAAAACCATGTATTTTAGTAGTAAACCTATAATAAGACTTAAAGGCGCGTGCCAGGAGACTTAAATTTCGAGCTGCAACTTCATTGACTGTAATTCTGCGCTACTCTCAAAACTTTCAAGTGGGCTCAACAATCTGTATTCAGTGAGTTGTATGCGCTAACCCGGTTCCATTCTTATGTATTTGCGTGAGTACGAGACCTATTCGAGACAGCTCAGACGTCTTCATCGTGTGTAAACTCTGCTAAACTGCCCAGCCAACATCGGCATTTCGTATCGCCATCCATTTCGACGTACTCGATCCTTTGCAGCACAGCTTCGGACTCCTTATCGGCGAGGTTAATGGCTTGTTTGCATTGCTTGATGGAGAGATCGGTAAGCAGTTCATCGGACAGTTGACGCAATTGCGTGCGGGTTAGAGGGTCTTCGGAAGGTAACTCCCCATACACGTGCCTTGGAAGCGTTCGATCGTCGTTGCGCGTTTGTGGGCGGGGCAGGGCTTCGTCTTGAACCCTGTGTGCACGCTCGAGAAGAGCACCGCCCTTGTCTTCGTCAGTGGATTTTTGCGTCGGAGTTCGATGCGAAGTCACGTTAATGTCTCTTTTAACAATATGCGGAGGTTCCTCCGTCTTCATCGAGCCGTCCACTAGAAACTCCAGACCCGGAAAAGACTGTCGAGGTGCAATATTGGGAGGTTTCTCTGTTGACTTGGTCGTGCCCTGGTATGTCCCTGGCGCTGCATTAGCGTTCCGGTGCACGGTGAATTCTGGTTTCAACGGGCTAGGCTCTGTGCGCGGTGACAGCGGTCCAGAGTCTAGGCTAATCAGGTTTTTCTTGCTACCTTTCTTGATCAAAATTCGCTCTATAGGCGCTGACTCATGATCAACGATCGTGTTAGTCCGCTTTGAATGCTTGGCTTGGCCATGGAACGGCTGATTGTCATAAATAAGTGGCGACGATCCATGAAAGTCCGCAGCTGCGCGATCCGCTGGATCTTTGAACAGGTATTTCTGGACTGGCCTCACGGACTGATCGGAATGCCGCGGTTCTACTATTAACATGGGTAAGCGAAACGTTGGCTGAACTCGATGGTTACGGCTGTCCATGGTCTGTCGCTCCTAAGCGAAACAATTACGAAACTAAGTGAGCCATGCATGTGACACAAATAAGATGACATTCAAGCATGTTGATTGTTTCATTCGTTCGGCAGGGCTTTCCCATACAGGTTATTTCTTACCACGCAGGAGCTCCGTCACTACGATGTGTCTGATAACACTCTTTCACTTAAAAGTCGCTCGCTACTAAGAGCATTATGTCTATATGTTTCTATGACAACAGAGGAAGAATAATCACGAGTGAGACTTTTGTATTCACCGATAGTTGTAGCCAATTTGCGATTTCTACACAAAAAAAAAAATGATTCAAAGCCTGGAGATATTTTAAAGGTCATATTAAGGTTATATTTTTGGTAATATAGGGTATATAGGTTATAGTAAAGGTTATGTTAAGGTTATATATTAAGGTTATATTTTACAGGTTGTATTTCAAAAGCTGATATTTGTATTATGTAAATATTTTAAATATGTTTAAGCCTAACCAGGAGCCATGGGAAAATCTTCGCTGGTGACGTGAACGGAAGCTGCCACTGCAGAATGGGTAATAGACTGCTTGTCAAAGGATGCTTTATCTCAGAAACACGTGCATCTAAACATACTCTTCTACAGATACTTCTCTAATGTCTGATGACGTTGGCTGCGACATTCAAATCCACGAAAAAGCAAGTGTTTTCATATCTAGATCCAGAGCATCAAGCCGACTGCTTCGAGCTGCGCCAACCAGGGTTTAAGATGTTTGCCTTGGTCACCTAGCGAGTTTCGCCTTTCCGAAGTGAATGATTAGTCCTCGCACAATACGTCTGCCAATGCAGACTCCATTTTACCATGTAAATAGATCGCCCAATCCATGACGTCGATTATTGTCAGACTACCCACTTTAAAAAAATAAATAAATAAATAAGCAAATAAAATAAACAAATTAATAAAACGATGCATCCGCAATGCAAGCGACTAAAATGCCGATGAATTTCTCCCATCTATCGTGACTATACGTATTCAGGATGAGCGCATGGCTTGTTGGGCAATATTTGAAAGCAACGACGACTACGCAGGGTTTAATGTTATCGGTGTAAGCCCTATCGTAAATTATAAATAAAAAGCTTATTTTACTGTGTTTTATTGCATATTTTATTGATATTCACAAGGATATTCAAATTTCTTTCTGTCCATGCCTGCTTTGTGTGGTAGTTGGAGCGAGGGGTGGGGAAAGAGAACTGGGAATAGCGAACCTGAGACAGATGTCATCGAATGGTGGGCCACTGCCGACCTAGTGCTGTATTCCAGTAAGAGACTGGCTGTGTGTTTGTGACCAAATGCTCGATCTATGGAGAAATGGGACTGCGTTCTAAAAATAATGGCAATAAATAATTCTTACGAAATTGCGCGAAATTTTTGATTAACGTAAGTTAACAGCCGCTGGACTCAACATGAGTTAGACTTCATTAGACCACTACGAGCTGAAGTCTTGGGTACAATCTGTCCATACCAGGTGTAAGAAGTAACATAACCGTGCGTGCTCTTCTGTCGCACTGCGCAAGTGGTATGGGCTAGTGCTAAATTGAGTTAGCCGTAAGAGTCTGCTGAACGGAAGTGCCTGTGGATAGGTCCACAGATTTCACACTTTCGTCGCATGCCTGTGCGCAGGTCGTCACGTATTCGAAATATTTAGCAATTTAAGAAATTCACTAGTTCCTCCACCCCCCCCCCCAACGCCCAACGCGTTTTGCCCTATGTAGGGCTCATCATCCAATTTAACTTGGCCAATTTTAATCATATGTGTGTTCGTGTTATGCGAGCCTCTCTGAAGGGTATTCGGTGCTCTCTGCCACACCAAGCTTTACATTTAGCAATTTAGCAAAGCAAAAGATCATGTTTAGAAGAATGCATCCTAAACTAACTATAAAAACTACATCAGCGAGAGGAGGTAGCAGCTTTCAGCATATATCTTAACTACCTTGCCTTATGCAGCACGATAGGAGAGCACAGAGTAGTGAAGATAATTACGAGACAGATGTGCCAATTAGCCCCTTCTGCTTTCAAAATAATCTCTTCATTTGGGAAAAGAGATTGTTATTGTTGTTGTTGTTGTTGTTGTTGTTGTTGTTGTTGATAACCCCTGTTGGGACCTTGAATACATTTACCTAGACGATAGTATTCATTCTCGTATAGCAAAAATTAATTAGCCAAGTCGCATTTATCCTTCTACAATCGGATTTTATATAATATACATTGCGTCTTAGTAACGCATCGGTTAATTTAATTTTTCAAAAAGGATTTCTAAGCCGAAAGTTATACCCAACAGCGATGTGCCGACTCCCGTAGGAAAAGTTTTGACGGAAATTTATGCTAAAATAACTGCGACTGTAACTTTAGTTAGGTGCTCAAGAAAAACAGGAAACCACGAAGAAAAAGGCAAAACATGAGAAATACGAAAGTATGACTCTCGAAAACAGGACATCACTTCCTAAAAGTCAAAATGAAAGCGTTGCATCAGTGGCATGACGTCTGCAGGTTACAAGAGGCTGAACTTGTAGACAATTTAGTAACAAAATTAGCAGTAGCTGATATATTGTGCAGACACTGAGGACTGATGCTGTAGAAAGAGGACTTAACGTCTGTCCATTTTTAAGGAACAAGGCGACAAAATGTTCCTATCGGCTGCTGGCTTCGAGAAATTTCAGTGTCAAGCCAGATTCCGAAAATCGAATGTGTGGGTATTTAAAGAATTGAAATACGTTATATGTATAGTATTAAATATGCGTCTAATGCTGCATACACAAAACTCTTGAAAACTAAAGTTCTACACATGTCGGGCTACGCTAGGCAAATCCTGGCCATGCAGTTATCTTCGCTAGATTTCACAAATACGTTTCACATGATATTACTACGACATGCTAACTGCTTTTTAACGACGAAGAAGAATTTAAACGGTTCATGTAACCGACTTTCCTTTCTAGTAGCTGATGTTTTGCTTTCAGACTCAGGCTTGGTGCGCGTGTCCTCGAAATCTTAATAGCTACTTCTTGTTTTTTGTTTTTATGTTGTTTTGTTGCAAGGAGATGGCTTTGATTCAAGGCTGAATAGGTAATCCAAACGCCTCCACCAATGCGGCGATACAAATGCCACACTGTAGGACAGTTGGTTTGAATCTGTTGTTGTGATCAAATCAAAGCTGGCAGTCATATCGATGGTTACAGCACAATAGAATGCTGCTACGAAAGGGCGGAACGTTAGAGAATCTTTGGGAAATTATAAGGTTGGCTATGAGTCATGATGTGGTATGCCATGACATTGGTGATTCCTTTTGCAAGCAAGCGCGAGAAAAGCGTCAGTGCTTATTTAGAACATATTCAGTCACGCCAACCACAAGAGAGGCCTTTCTGTTGCGTTCTCAAAACTTTATGGTGACTTTGGATCCCTTACTACTTTGGAATCCTGCCAGTAACTAAAAGAAACTTGTTGCGAGTATACTGATTCAAGTTCTGACCCCACATTATTTATCTTTAATATACTAATATACAGAGTTAAACGTTCTTCGATTAGCTAGTTCCTTAGCGATGCACAAGCGTGGATTAATTGCAAACGCCATTCAGTGGTGCTTGTCTTGATTATAGCGATCGCATTTCGCAGGTGATATACTGTTTCCTGTTGTGCCAACAAGCATGTGAAACTATTTGCAGCCATGCTTCAGCTTTCTTGAAGCCGTCCCAACCTTCGACGCAATGACGGCGTCTGTAAAGATCATGGCCTAACCTATACTTCAGCTAGGTACAAAGCAACACCAGGGGATTGTTGCGGACTCGAGGGACCACAAGTTACCGGGGTAGTGACACCGATCACTCCGATCGATCTATGTTACGCAGACACAGCCAAAGTTGAGAGCCCAAACAGTGCCTGATAAGTTGCTGAACGAAGTTCTTGATATGAAAATTAATACTAATCTAAGCAGGTCACTATTTAAAAGACATATGTGTGCTCTTCTCTCAGCCAAATACTAGCTTTTTTTCATATCTGACAATGGTCTCCAAATATAATCGCATGTTAAGATCGTCAAGGGATCTTGCGCCTGCTGGACCCACGTTACATTACGTTATGTATAAGTCCGCCTGTGGACTATTAGAAGCATGCCTTGTTTGTTAAGGCAAATTGCATGCCTTCGGCATAAATTTGACCTGTGGTTGACATTACATTCCCATTTATCCAACTGTGGATTATATGGTACGTACTTATGTACTTGCTATTGTTGATATTGTACGTGGTGCTCGTCACAGTGGCGTCGTAAACATTTCGAAATTTCGCTTCAGTTGAGCAAAACGAGCCCATCGTTGCTCCATGTTGGCAGCGTATTCTCTGCGATTTCTGCAAAATTCCCCTGCTCTCTGCTGATGCAAAGCGTGTTTAAAGCTTCTGCAAAAACTGCTGTTCTGTTGTGGCAATGCTGGTGATTGCCGTATGACGATATAGACTATTGCCAACGCTTGCCAGTGCTTTTACTAGCAATCAAGCATCGCAATACCTTCAAGCTGCTTTTAATGTTCCACAGGTAAATTTTATGCCGAAGGCATGCAATTTGTCTTAACAAACAAGGCATGCTTCTAATAGTCCACAGGCGGACTTATACATATAAACACAATACAATACAACACAAATGATGACATGTTTCAGTTTGGTTCTCACTTAAACACATCTCGAGTTTTGTTTTTAAACTTCTATAGTTGTTCTAGCCACTTGACTAAGGCGCGGAAGCAGGATGCGCACCAAATACATAATACTTCTATACTAATATAATATATGTACACCATATACAATACTTACCTTCAAAGGACACATAAGCAAGCAAATAAAGTTCTAGAATGGAGTACGGTTTAATTGACAAAACAACAAACAAAGGACATCTCCTGTCGCCATAGTGAAATACTTGTCGGTCGCTGCAAGAGCAGCGTTTTCATTTCGTGTTTAAAATTATTCAGAGTCATTCTTTCCTTAGCCTGATTGCAGTTCGTGTGGTTCCCATAAGTATAGTACCCTCATGGAAATGCTTTGTTTTCTTTTGCCATGCGATGAGGAACGAATCATATCATATGACGGCAAGGTAATAACACTTTTTGCAAAGCCTGAATTCCCCCAACCGATCAGCACACACGTACTCACCTGCTCGACAAGTCCATCAGGCGCGTTAGGTGGTCGCCATAAGGTCACCAGCGCTTTCACCGACCTCAACCGATACCAATCACTCCGCGTAAATCCTCGAGCGACACCTATCCGAAATCATGAAATCCGATAATCCCAGTCGGACTCGAATAAAGAACAGGTGACCATGGGATAGAATGCCTA
The DNA here is from genome assembly GCA_003687565.2 of Craspedacusta sowerbii. NCBI lineage: Eukaryota > Metazoa > Cnidaria > Hydrozoa > Limnomedusae > Olindiidae > Craspedacusta > Craspedacusta sowerbii. The sequence continues at coordinate 9,782 of QQSS02203014.1, forward strand.
AGCGTGTCGCCTAAGCTTTGTGCCTTTCCTCTGGTTGTTCCAGACTGCTTTTTTGGGGCTTAATTCCTTTTGTTTGTTTGACATCGCCGGACTGGCATACGGGTTAGCAGTCTTTGTCAGCGGATTATATACTTAGATCGGACTCGAGTTAAATTCGGAGTGTGACCTTTCCAGCAAATAAGTGAATCACCACACACATCAATCGAGTCGCTAATTCTCCAGATTTTCTCTAGATGGCTTGGCTATACCAAGCATATAAGGCTATAATGCCCACATATAGGCTATGATGTTACTTGGCAAGAAATATTGCAACAAAATTTGGGTTGAAGATTGAAAGCTGTAGTTTGTCGTTAAATAGCGACGGTAGCGCTAGAAATTAATTCTTTTATTTGAATATTTTCCTCGGAGTTTTTATTTTAAACCTTTCATCGATTTTGTCTAAAATAAGTTACAATCTTTTACAAGGTGGTCTTAATTTTGCGTAACGTATGTTATAACTGATACATTACCAAGTTATAATGATATATATTATAAACGTGCATGTTATTGCGTGTTGCATACAGCCATACCACGAAACAGCAATACCAAGTTAATCCAAAATAAAATGAACTATTCTTCACCTCCCTTAAAGTTATAACCTCTCCGTAGATATTGATTTCTTTAACACGCATCAGCACCTCCTGCAATCCATGTTCTTATGAGTATGTGTTTGTATATGTGTGTTTGTTTGTGTGTGTGTGTGTGTGTGTGTGTGTGTGTGTGTGTGTGTGTGTGTGTGTGTGTGTGCATGGGTGAGGGTCTTTTGAGTGTGTGTCGCATACAGGACTTAAGAACATGATACTGAACAGCCTTTAGTAATCCATTCAAACCATCAACAACAACATCATAAACGTGAATATATAGAATAATAGCATTAATAACAATCATGTAAGTGTACGTCGGATCATAATAAAGTATTTGCGATTTCGTGTCGAATGCGCCTCGCAAAATTTGCATGCATTCTTCTCGTTACTCATTATATATTATACGTCTTATTTGTGAATTATATGGCTTTAAATAACACAATAATATTTGATTTAAATGTGTAATAACTCAAATGCATCACTGTTATATGACACACTCGAATACATCATTGCATCATTGGTTTGGCCCTTGCATACGCCATAATCATACGCGTGAATTACGAGCAGATATCATTAATGAATTCAACGAAGCAACTGTCGCTAAGCGAAATAAGAAAAAGTCTGCCCATACATTTTACGTTCTGTCCAACAAGCCCATTATCCTCTCAGCTCGTCTCTTGGCATAGGCAGATAGATGACAGTTAATCTACAGCTATACCAGTCTCTCGCTCCCGCCATGCTTGTAGCTCGGTTGCTACGCAAATTGGCACCGCACGCGAAAACAATGGAGTCGAAGCGCCTAAAATGATTGGTTGAATTCACCCAAGCGGCTCTTTAGATGTGCCAACCTAACAACCAACTGAAGCCTATTGTTCGCATTTTAGGTTGAAGCGTTTCAGCACTTCAAAGTTTATTGCCTTCAAGTTTACGACGCCGAGTGCCGCCAATAAAAACAGCTCGCTGTGCAATTATCTTAACAGCCTTGACCAGAAATTAATTAAATCGTATCAACTCTAGTAAGCGCTGCATCGTTACAGTTCTAGCGATTCATCTGCATCATTAGAACTGTAACTATCATTAAAACCATCAAATCAAAAATAATCATCATACAAACCAGCAAGCGATGTTGCAAAAGGTCAAGGTTTGTACTGTACTATGAGCTATAATCATTGGTAATCATTCTCATCCCAGCACCTTAAACATGGCAAGCTTAAAGTCAGGATTAGCAAACTAAGGTCTGTAGTAGAAAGATTTCAGCTTGTTAGCCTTGCACTCAGTGGCTACGCCAACAAATTCGTTTATATGTTTTTAACTTAGGCTGGCGATGTTTTATGGATAACCCACCCTCCTTGTAAACCCGTTTTCGTGAGTAATAAGCAAAAGCAAAATTACTGAAATTCTGTGGAGATACCGCCATTTGTTTGGATTTGCAGATGAGTTATGCGAGACGGCAAAACGACGTTCTTTTGAAAGCCTTCGTTTTAAGTATTCTTAACCATGCTATGGAGCAAGGAAAGAATGTATCTGTTACCAATTTTATTTTCTTATATGTAGATGGAATTTATTAACGTTATGAATGTATGCTACG
>QQSS02203025.1:0-11991 GCA_003687565.2 Craspedacusta sowerbii
ACTGCTACTGCTACTACTACTACTACTACTACTACTACTACTACTACTACTACTACTACTACTACTACTACTACTACAACTGATGCTGCAACAACTTCTACCACTATCTAAACTAGTCAAAAACGGCGCGGCCTGTTGTCTGTTCCTCATTTTGTTGCTGCTGTTTATAGTTAGGCAATTACTGTAAGTTAATTTGGCCTTCTTGTGGACGATTTTTGTTGTTTTTTTGTTGTTGTTGTTTTTCTTTGTAGGTTCATAAACAACTTTGGTATATTTGGCTTTTTTGATCGATTGCACGGCACCGACCATTTGTTCGTCAAATCGAAAGCCTACGACCGCCATATTCTCATGATCGGCCTGAAGCCAGTGAAGGAAGTTTTTCCCGACGAACCTAAGAAAGGTTTACACGACAAACAGCAGTAAATCACTCGGGTGTTGACTGTCATTATTCTTACTATAGTGTTGGTGATGGTATACTGTGTGTGTATTTTTAAACGCCGGCGTGCTAGTTCGAGCTCCTCGAGATTACTGATGAAGAATGAAAAAGAAAATTTTAATAAGCTTTTTCGCAATTTTGCTTGTATTTGTAGATTTTAAAGAATGCATAGTTTTTTTTTAAATAGCCGATATTCTTAGACCGTAGTGGCTATTCGGTCTGTTTTAAACAGTGGTGTATGTTCCCTTTGTCCGTTGTCCATTGTTAACCTCTCGCTTTGATGTAATCGCTTGAATTGACTGACATAGTTACTTGAGTCGACTGACATAATTACTTGAATTGACTGACGTAATTACTTGAGTCGACCATTTTCTTGTTCTCCTTTATTATACCCGTGGCATGGTCTTCCTTTATGATGTGCGTCTCGAAGTTTGTCAACCTGCGAGATAACGTGTTTTTTTTTTCCTCCGTTGCCGTTTGGGATTTCGTCGGCACTTTTTACTCGGATTTCCCGCTTGGGTATGATGACTAGGTGACGCGTCTGCGTTCGGAGTTCGCTTTTGTTTTATAAACAATAACAACATTAACAACAATTGCATGTTTTTCGCATGCGATTTAATTCGCGAAATCTTAGAGTGCGGACGGAAGGCTAGAATGCACAGACGGCTGACCTTCTTTAAAGCTTTGCTGCTGTGATAAGCTCACCTGTGCTATAGTTTAAGGTTGAGAGCTTTTTATATATTACGACGGTGAAAATGGTACACTAACTACTAGCATACATAACTAGTAGCAATGTCTCGGTTCATGCTTCCTCGCCTCCCGGTCGTGATAAAGTATCAGTATCTGTGGCTTGATATTAAATTATGTTGAATGTTTGAACTGTTCCGCAGTTTTAATTCCAGGCATGTATCATGTCGAAAGCGTTTCGTACCCACTATCTTACCTAGCTAGTGATTTATCAACAATTGCTCAGTGGACTCGGCATGAATATAGCACATAGGTGAACATTTTATTGCTGCCTGCGTTCGTTCGTAGGACGTCTCTACTGATGGAGTTTTTAAATTGGTTTCCTCGTAAATTTGAGATTAAGGGCTGGCACATACACTAGAATTCGAAGTGACAGACCCTTGACAATGCAGGCACAAGAACTCAGGATAATTTAGAAAACAGAGTTAGAAGCGGCTGGTATAAATGGGGTCAATTTGTCACAGGTTGCTGCGATGGCAAGTGAATGTTACATCAAGCCTTGAGTACCTGTGCATCAGCATGCTTTCAGTCTTGCCGTCATGCAGATGTCCAACCCCATAATCACCGCTCAGTAAAATATTTAGCGTCGATGGTGAATTCTTGCCGTTGCTGCTGTGGGCACTGATTCAGCAAATTATCTATAGTTTTTGGTCGAAAATGAAGTCGTGGGAAGCAGTTGAAGATGTGGGAAGTGACGTCGGAAAAGCGGATAGTGCAGCTGCTATGAAATGTTCCTGAAGCATCTCGATCCTTATTTATTTATTATTTTTTTTTTTTTACCAGTACTATGCTTGTTATTAGATACCGGCCTGATGACGTCTTTCACCAAATGCGTAAAGCTCACAATATATAGAGATTTTATATCAGTACAGATATCGAGCAGAGGTCCCGTTCTAAACGATGTTTGTTTTTTTTTTTGCAAAATTTCTGTGTTCTTTCGTCGACGAGAATATTGACGTACTTAACCTTAAGTGAGTAAATAGGTAAGGGAATATCGGGGTTGTTGGTAAAGCTAAATTTTATTCGCAGCTATTGTGAAATGCAAGTTACAAATGTAAAAAACAAAACGGAATGGCGATAGAATTGAGAATAAACGTGAAAAAAAGGAGAAAAAGCGTTTGTTGGGGAAAAGAAACATTCTCTCAAGCCTGGGGGTATTGAATTGACCATGTTATGTTACTGCGTCAACGTGGAAAATGGCAATTAGCAAAGAAATCTCTTTTTTTCAATATATCTTACACATGCCCGCATAAGCTACGTAAATGACTTTCATAAATAAATAAAAAACTAAAAAGTTTAAATGTTACGTTGAAGATTCAACATACCGTTCTTTTGAACTTTACAGAAAACGACGATTGGTTGATCGAAATATGGAGATTACTTGAGTTGAAAAAGTGTCTCAAAGCGGTTTGATCGTTGCTTCGAAGCTTAAAACAGCTGTTCTTATACTATTAAAAAGTGTAGAGCTTAAAATTGGGGCCCCGAATATCTGCGGTCAGAGAACCTGTACGAAACAACGGTTTTCAACTAGCACGCAAAGATGAACCATTCCCAGGATCCAGTGCAAGAACCAAGTTTACTTCGACATGGATAACCACCATATTCATTTCTATATTAAAATCCTTGAAATGCCAAAAATAATGGTCCTCAGTGTCAAAATGAGAGTCTCCCCTCTCGGTTAAGCTTGCTAATATTAGTGAATTTTATTTCTCTCTTGAAAAGTCTTCCTTGTTTATCGAAGCTAATATCTAAGTCATGAATCTGGTTGAAAAGTGATGGAAAAGCTCGATGTCTCAGTCCTTGTTATTGTTATAGCGAGCAAAGCGGCCTCACGCATTCCCGTCGTTTCTGCTGGGGAATGCGAGTAAAAATCACGTATGATAATGCATGCAAAGTCTTTCGAAAGAAAGCGGCAGTATCAGCCACTAGAAAGATCAAGCATGATATGATATTACAAGATAATACATGATATTATAATTACAAGATATTAAAATAGCAAAATGTGTACGATTGCCAAAGCAAGAGAAGGCAATTATTTTTGTAACACGTCGTTTCTATATAAAGATTGTTGTAAAACTAATTTTTAACAAGAAGGCACCCAGGTAAGACAACTATGTCATTTGTGGGTGAGACTTCGTAGGTAAGACATTTGTAGTAAGACATTTGTAGCCAGGTAAGACTATGTGTCATTGGTGGGTGAGAAAGCGAGAATGTATGGATTTAAAGTAAGTGCTGCAGCAAAGTATCGGATTGTTCGAGGGAAAATCATTACCTCTCATCAGTTTTTTGAGAGTTTACAGAAATGACATCTCCCACACGCAGATCAAGTACGCCTGTACAGGGATCGTCTGTTCAATTCTTGAAATCTCACGACCCATCGGTAACTTCAACACTTTAACAGGTGTCTTATTTAAGGACATAACTGGGTCATCGACTAAATGCCGCACAGTACCACGTGATAACTATCAATGAAAATTACTTATGTATATGTGAAAAAAGCAGGAGACCTAACACTGGCCCTTGCGGGACACTGAAGGTTACAAAAGAAGTATTGGACTAGGATTCCTCAACGACAACATATTGATATCGAGACAGAGAGAGAGAGAGAGAGAGAGAGAGAGAGAGAGAGGCAGCCTTCTGATCGCCTACATGTGCTTTGACCAAGGGTGGCTTCGGTACAAAAATAAGAGCGACTAAGGCTGATGCTGATTGTGCTGGACTTCTGCCTCTTCTGGAAACACTACTCTATATGCACAAATATCCATACGTAATTGAATAGCTTTTCAATAATATCCTTTTGCAAAGTTCGGCCAATGCTTCATTTCTCGACGCAGACACTCGAGGCGCTGAGACACGCTTCCGTAGGTTGGTTCTTTGCTGTAAACTTAACGTCAACCGGCAAAGTTCCGCTGCCGACATAGCTTCGTCGTCTATGCTGCCTATAGGCTGGCTACGATCAAAAAATTTTGTCGCAATTCTCAAGAACTTTGCATAAACTTAACGTTGGATGAGAAGAGGCAAGTGGTGTAAAGGGGGCGGGCATGAATCGCTTACATGCTTTCCTATTAGTTCTCATAGTGATTTTCAGTTTCGTATACCAAATACATGAAGCAGATGGATAAGATGCGTAGCAGCAAATGTAAATTTATAGCTCAAGTCTAAGTCCGATATCGGAGAATAATAAAGAAAGTCGAGCAAGTGCAAGAAAAAAGTGCAATGAGAGGAGCACATATCAAAGTATGGGCATGAGAAGTACTTAACTATGCCACCCTCACGAGAATGGTGCGGGCAGGCCTTATCAGTGGTATTAAGCTCTGAAGCTCTGACGAAGGCTAAACTGTGTTTAAGGAAAAGGTGTTTTTATTATATCAACCTTATATTAATGGACCGGGAAATACTTAAAAGGTATAGCCAATTACGATTAACTTTCGGGAAGGTCTCTTACGAAAATTAAAGCATGTAACCAGTGTCATCGATATAGAAGGCGTAGGCCATTCTTACCATCCACAGCCAAATACGATTGACTTTCAGGGTAGGCCTCTCCAACAAAAGGTATAAAAGTATATATATATATATATATATATATATATATATATATATATATATGTATATGTATAAATTAGAAATTAGGACCCTTGATGGGTAAATCCTCAAGGCAAAAAAAAAGCTAATAATTTTCGTGACGTTTCGGTCCTTTCTTGGACCATCTTCAGACTAAACGAACCAGAATACAAAGAAACCGATAAATAAAATTAAAAAACAAGCAGACCACACATCGCTAGAGTCACATCTTCGAAGTCGTGATAAAACAGCGTCAACTTAATCGAGTCTGACTGTCGGTTAAGTGAGTTGGCGAACTTATGGTGCGCGACCATCAAGCTCTCAATCAACAGGCACTCCCTTTTGGAGTGACACCTGCGCAGAGTCGTGAAGCTAGCATGAAGATCGAAATTGGTCGGCAATTGATGAGTAGCCAGGTGTTGACCGATTGAGCTCGACTGTTGCTTGTGTTCTTCGATGCGTTGGTGCAGGTGGTGGGTTGTCATGCCGATATGGCCTCCGTCGCACTGGCTACATTGAAACTTATAAACAACGCATTGTGGACTCACAATCTTTGGCTTCGCTTCCTTTGGCCTAAAACTTTCGCCATTGTTTCTGCTGGTGAAAATTGGCTGAACTTGTACCAGTATTCTACATGCCGGATCATTTAGACGGTGCTTTAGGTTGCGCGCACTTATTTCATCCTTCTAAGGAATAATGAATCGCACGATCTCATTGGCCAAACTGTCATCAAAGTTACGTTGGCGGGTAATGCGCTTTTCGACAAAAATAAAATACAATCTGGTCAAACAAAGCTGACGGGTAGGCTAAATTCAGAAATGTTGTGCGCTAATGTTCAACTTCCTTGTTAAAGGTGGACCAATCCCTATTCAAATGATAAGCTCTGTACAGCATTGCCTTTATTAAACATTTCTTGTACCGAACATCCGTATGACTCTGGAAGTGCAGTAGGAGACCGGTGTCCGTTGGCTTATGAAAAACAGATGTAGATAGTACCCGCTTTTCCTTGTTTATCCACGCGCCACAGAACGAGATACCATTGTTCTGCTCCACTTCTGCTGTAGAGGACAGCGACGAATGAAGACTGTTAAGCTCACTGAGGAAATCATCCTTTTCAAGACGATTGGTTAAATAAAACTCATAAAGTTAGCATCTCTCGAGATGACTTGCGCAAGCTACTCCAGTTAGCGGTAAAGGAACAACTCTTTTCAGTTGACGGTGTTTTGTACGTGCAACGGGATGGAGTTAGCATGTGATCGCCACTTGGCCCACTGATGGCAAATACAATCAAATGCCACTTGGAGGCGAAGCTAAGCAGCGAGGGCAAACGTCCCGAGTTTTACAGACGCTTTGTCGTTGACACCTTGACAATAATGCCTAGTGAATTGCGGCCGAGGATTTCCTCAGTGAACTTAACAGTCTTCATTCGTCGCTGTCCTCTACAGCAGAAGTGGAGCAGAACAATGGTATCTCGTTCTGTGGCGCGTGGATAAACAAGGAAAAGCGGGTACTATCTACATCTGTTTTTCATAAGCCAACGGACACCGGTCTCCTACTGCACTTCCAGAGTCATACGGATGTTCGGTACAAGAAATGTTTAATAAAGGCAATGCTGTACAGAGCTTATCATTTGAATAGGGATTGGTCCACCTTTAACAAGGAAGTTGAACATTAGCGCACAACATTTCTGAATTTAGCCTACCCGTCAGCTTTGTTTGACCAGATTGTATTTTATTTTTGTCGAAAAGCGCATTACCCGCCAACGTAACTTTGATGACAGTTTGGCCAATGAGATCGTGCGATTCATTATTCCTTAGAAGGATGAAATAAGTGCGCGCAACCTAAAGCACCGTCTAAATGATCCGGCATGTAGAATACTGGTACAAGTTCAGCCAATTTTCACCAGCAGAAACAATGGCGAAAGTTTTAGGCCAAAGGAAGCGAAGCCAAAGATTGTGAGTCCACAATGCGTTGTTTATAAGTTTCAATGTAGCCAGTGCGACGGAGGCCATATCGGCATGACAACCCACCACCTGCACCAACGCATCGAAGAACACAAGCAACAGTCGAGCTCAATCGGTCAACACCTGGCTACTCATCAATTGCCGACCAATTTCGATCTTCATGCTAGCTTCACGACTCTGCGCAGGTGTCACTCCAAAAGGGAGTGCCTGTTGATTGAGAGCTTGATGGTCGCGCACCATAAGTTCGCCAACTCACTTAACCGACAGTCAGACTCGATTAAGTTGACGCTGTTTTATCACGACTTCGAAGATGTGACTCTAGCGATGTGTGGTCTGCTTGTTTTTTAATTTTATTTATCGGTTTCTTTGTATTCTGGTTCGTTTAGTCTGAAGATGGTCCAAGAAAGGACCGAAACGTCACGAAAATTATTAGCTTTTTTTTTGCCTTGAGGATTTACCCATCAAGGGTCCTAATTTCTAATTTATACATATACATATATATATATATATATATATATATATATATATATATATATATACTTTTATACCTTTTGTTGGAGAGGCCTACCCTGAAAGTCAATCGTATTTGGCTGTGGATGGTAAGAATGGCCTACGCCTTCTATATCGATGACACTGGTTACATGCTTTAATTTTCGTAAGAGACCTTCCCGAAAGTTAATCGTAATTGGCTATACCTTTTAAGTATTTCCCGGTCCATTAATATAAGGTTGATATAATAAAAACACCTTTTCCTTAAACACAGTTTAGCCTTCGTCAGAGCTTCAGAGCTTAATACCACTGATAAGGCCTGCCCGCACCATTCTCGTGAGGGTGGCATAGTTAAGTACTTCTCATGCCCATACTTTGATATGTGCTCCTCTCATTGCACTTTTTTCTTGCACTTGCTCGACTTTCTTTATTATTCTCCGATATCGGACTTAGACTTGAGCTATAAATTTACATTTGCTGCTACGCATCTTATCCATCTGCTTCATGTATTTGGTATACGAAACTGAAAATCACTATGAGAACTAATAGGAAAGCATGTAAGCGATTCATGCCCGCCCCCTTTACACCACTTGCCTCTTCTCATCCAACGTTAAGTTTATGCAAAGTTCTTGAGAATTGCGACAAAATTTTTTGATCGTAGCCAGCCTATAGGCAGCATAGACGACGAAGCTATGTCGGCAGCGGAACTTTGCCGGTTGACGTTAAGTTTACAGCAAAGAACCAACCTACGGAAGCGTGTCTCAGCGCCTCGAGTGTCTGCGTCGAGAAATGAAGCATTGGCCGAACTTTGCAAAAGGATATTATTGAAAAGCTATTCAATTACGTATGGATATTTGTGCATATAGAGTAGTGTTTCCAGAAGAGGCAGAAGTCCAGCACAATCAGCATCAGCCTTAGTCGCTCTTATTTTTGTACCGAAGCCACCCTTGGTCAAAGCACATGTAGGCGATCAGAAGGCTGCCTCTCTCTCTCTCTCTCTCTCTCTCTCTCTCTCTCTGTCTCGATATCAATATGTTGTCGTTGAGGAATCCTAGTCCAATACTTCTTTTGTAACCTTCAGTGTCCCGCAAGGGCCAGTGTTAGGTCTCCTGCTTTTTTCACATATACATAAGTAATTTTCATTGATAGTTATCACGTGGTACTGTGCGGCATTTAGTCGATGACCCAGTTATGTCCTTAAATAAGACACCTGTTAAAGTGTTGAAGTTACCGATGGGTCGTGAGATTTCAAGAATTGAACAGACGATCCCTGTACAGGCGTACTTGATCTGCGTGTGGGAGATGTCATTTCTGTAAACTCTCAAAAAACTGATGAGAGGTAATGATTTTCCCTCGAACAATCCGATACTTTGCTGCAGCACTTACTTTAAATCCATACATTCTCGCTTTCTCACCCACCAATGACACATAGTCTTACCTGGCTACAAATGTCTTACTACAAATGTCTTACCTACGAAGTCTCACCCACAAATGACATAGTTGTCTTACCTGGGTGCCTTCTTGTTAAAAATTAGTTTTACAACAATCTTTATATAGAAACGACGTGTTACAAAAATAATTGCCTTCTCTTGCTTTGGCAATCGTACACATTTTGCTATTTTAATATCTTGTAATTATAATATCATGTATTATCTTGTAATATCATATCATGCTTGATCTTTCTAGTGGCTGATACTGCCGCTTTCTTTCGAAAGACTTTGCATGCATTATCATACGTGATTTTTACTCGCATTCCCCAGCAGAAACGACGGGAATGCGTGAGGCCGCTTTGCTCGCTATAACAATAACAAGGACTGAGACATCGAGCTTTTCCATCACTTTTCAACCAGATTCATGACTTAGATATTAGCTTCGATAAACAAGGAAGACTTTTCAAGAGAGAAATAAAATTCACTAATATTAGCAAGCTTAACCGAGAGGGGAGACTCTCATTTTGACACTGAGGACCATTATTTTTGGCATTTCAAGGATTTTAATATAGAAATGAATATGGTGGTTATCCATGTCGAAGTAAACTTGGTTCTTGCACTGGATCCTGGGAATGGTTCATCTTTGCGTGCTAGTTGAAAACCGTTGTTTCGTACAGGTTCTCTGACCGCAGATATTCGGGGCCCCAATTTTAAGCTCTACACTTTTTAATAGTATAAGAACAGCTGTTTTAAGCTTCGAAGCAACGATCAAACCGCTTTGAGACACTTTTTCAACTCAAGTAATCTCCATATTTCGATCAACCAATCGTCGTTTTCTGTAAAGTTCAAAAGAACGGTATGTTGAATCTTCAACGTAACATTTAAACTTTTTAGTTTTTTATTTATTTATGAAAGTCATTTACGTAGCTTATGCGGGCATGTGTAAGATATATTGAAAAAAAGAGATTTCTTTGCTAATTGCCATTTTCCACGTTGACGCAGTAACATAACATGGTCAATTCAATACCCCCAGGCTTGAGAGAATGTTTCTTTTCCCCAACAAACGCTTTTTCTCCTTTTTTTCACGTTTATTCTCAATTCTATCGCCATTCCGTTTTGTTTTTTACATTTGTAACTTGCATTTCACAATAGCTGCGAATAAAATTTAGCTTTACCAACAACCCCGATATTCCCTTACCTATTTACTCACTTAAGGTTAAGTACGTCAATATTCTCGTCGACGAAAGAACACAGAAATTTTGCAAAAAAAAAAACAAACATCGTTTAGAACGGGACCTCTGCTCGATATCTGTACTGATATAAAATCTCTATATATTGTGAGCTTTACGCATTTGGTGAAAGACGTCATCAGGCCGGTATCTAATAACAAGCATAGTACTGGTAAAAAAAAAAAAATAATAAATAAATAAGGATCGAGATGCTTCAGGAACATTTCATAGCAGCTGCACTATCCGCTTTTCCGACGTCACTTCCCACATCTTCAACTGCTTCCCACGACTTCATTTTCGACCAAAAACTATAGATAATTTGCTGAATCAGTGCCCACAGCAGCAACGGCAAGAATTCACCATCGACGCTAAATATTTTACTGAGCGGTGATTATGGGGTTGGACATCTGCATGACGGCAAGACTGAAAGCATGCTGATGCACAGGTACTCAAGGCTTGATGTAACATTCACTTGCCATCGCAGCAACCTGTGACAAATTGACCCCATTTATACCAGCCGCTTCTAACTCTGTTTTCTAAATTATCCTGAGTTCTTGTGCCTGCATTGTCAAGGGTCTGTCACTTCGAATTCTAGTGTATGTGCCAGCCCTTAATCTCAAATTTACGAGGAAACCAATTTAAAAACTCCATCAGTAGAGACGTCCTACGAACGAACGCAGGCAGCAATAAAATGTTCACCTATGTGCTATATTCATGCCGAGTCCACTGAGCAATTGTTGATAAATCACTAGCTAGGTAAGATAGTGGGTACGAAACGCTTTCGACATGATACATGCCTGGAATTAAAACTGCGGAACAGTTCAAACATTCAACATAATTTAATATCAAGCCACAGATACTGATACTTTATCACGACCGGGAGGCGAGGAAGCATGAACCGAGACATTGCTACTAGTTATGTATGCTAGTAGTTAGTGTACCATTTTCACCGTCGTAATATATAAAAAGCTCTCAACCTTAAACTATAGCACAGGTGAGCTTATCACAGCAGCAAAGCTTTAAAGAAGGTCAGCCGTCTGTGCATTCTAGCCTTCCGTCCGCACTCTAAGATTTCGCGAATTAAATCGCATGCGAAAAACATGCAATTGTTGTTAATGTTGTTATTGTTTATAAAACAAAAGCGAACTCCGAACGCAGACGCGTCACCTAGTCATCATACCCAAGCGGGAAATCCGAGTAAAAAGTGCCGACGAAATCCCAAACGGCAACGGAGGAAAAAAAAAACACGTTATCTCGCAGGTTGACAAACTTCGAGACGCACATCATAAAGGAAGACCATGCCACGGGTATAATAAAGGAGAACAAGAAAATGGTCGACTCAAGTAATTACGTCAGTCAATTCAAGTAATTATGTCAGTCGACTCAAGTAACTATGTCAGTCAATTCAAGCGATTACATCAAAGCGAGAGGTTAACAATGGACAACGGACAAAGGGAACATACACCACTGTTTAAAACAGACCGAATAGCCACTACGGTCTAAGAATATCGGCTATTTAAAAAAAAACTATGCATTCTTTAAAATCTACAAATACAAGCAAAATTGCGAAAAAGCTTATTAAAATTTTCTTTTTCATTCTTCATCAGTAATCTCGAGGAGCTCGAACTAGCACGCCGGCGTTTAAAAATACACACACAGTATACCATCACCAACACTATAGTAAGAATAATGACAGTCAACACCCGAGTGATTTACTGCTGTTTGTCGTGTAAACCTTTCTTAGGTTCGTCGGGAAAAACTTCCTTCACTGGCTTCAGGCCGATCATGAGAATATGGCGGTCGTAGGCTTTCGATTTGACGAACAAATGGTCGGTGCCGTGCAATCGATCAAAAAAGCCAAATATACCAAAGTTGTTTATGAACCTACAAAGAAAAACAACAACAACAAAAAAACAACAAAAATCGTCCACAAGAAGGCCAAATTAACTTACAGTAATTGCCTAACTATAAACAGCAGCAACAAAATGAGGAACAGACAACAGGCCGCGCCGTTTTTGACTAGTTTAGATAGTGGTAGAAGTTGTTGCAGCATCAGTTGTAGTAGTAGTAGTAGTAGTAGTAGTAGTAGTAGTAGTAGTAGTAGTAGTAGTAGTAGTAGTAGTAGCAGTAGCAGT
>QQSS02203036.1:0-11991 GCA_003687565.2 Craspedacusta sowerbii
TATATAAAATACATCTTTACACCATGTACAATAAATACAATTAATGGAGTATACCCCTGTGAAAAAAAACCAGCGCTTAATAATTACAGAATTACAGCTCCGATTAGATCGCTAGCTTTCGGACATACTACAGATCGAGCTCTTGTAGACTAAAACTGTCAGCTCGCAGTGCAATCATCCAGATTGCTGCACTGTTACCTTTTTACAATGCAAAGCTTTCGTCAACGATATGGCAAGCCCAAACAAACTATGCAATTAAACTTAAGCAAAGTAAAGAATGCTTAGCAATTAGAAGGCACAGCTAAAAAATTAACATAGAAACGCATACTAACCTCAAACGCCATCACGAATGCAAATATCTACACAGAGGCAGTTATCAAAGACAAATACATTGCTCGCCGACTTTACTGCAGCAAGAAAACACACACACAATTTAAAAGAACCGACATCTCACAGAACACATATTAAGGAATATTTAATATAAACACTGATTGTTAGCACACACAAATACAACCAACGCGCAACAACTGACGATCAGCTTCGATATAACTGCAGCTGGTTCTTTAAAGACCACAAAGAAAGGAAGGTTTCGAATCTACTATGTTGCATGCTTACGAAAAGGCAAAGGAAAAAAAAGGAAGCGACAAAGACCACGGGTCCTACCGTCGCAGCCCAGTTGAATGACATATGTTCAACAAGGGTTCCACCCAACGCTGGACCGAGTGCACCTCTGTGAAGGCAGAGGAAACATCGAAAATAACACGACGAAACATTCGTAAACACATCAGTCACGTGTGTTCGCTCTATTTAAACTCATACGGATGATTTCGCATGCAGAGAGGCTACGACAACAACAACAACAGCAAGAACAAGAACAGCAACAACAACAACAAAAAGCACGAGCAGCAAGCAGTCAGATCAAGGCATGCGAGATAAGGCCTTTGGATCACCAACGCGTTTCCTTTTTGAAGCCTTAACATAGTACATACGTGTCATACTACACGAGTTAAACACGTGATTTGAAGCTAAGGATTTTTTCTAAGGTCCCAGCAGACAAGGAACAATTATGGAAGCTGACTGAATTTCCACTCAACACTTCAGGTTCAATTAGACTTCAGACTACGCTATAACAACCGAAATTATTCGAAAAGCATAACATACAGGTCAACGTGCCCGCAGCTTTGGCTATGCACGAATTTTCCGTTAAAACCAGTTAAATATACACAAAGTTAGACAAGACAGTCGAGATTCAGAAAAATCTCCAACGCAAAAGCTGAAAATGCAACAGAGGCTTACATACTGCGAGATGGCACTTATTATCATTAATGCAAGATTAAAATAATTGGTGACACACTCGTAGCACGAGTAAGTCGCTTGAGTTAAAAATATTGAACTATGGGTGATACGCTTTTAGTATGAGTAAGTCGCCGCTCTAGTCCATTAGCACACTCCGGAAAACCTATACTAATATCCATGTCGAGTCTACGAAATTAGGCTTATGCCATTTCTTTGCGCTCATACGGCTAAGTACAGGGCCAATAATCCAAGAGGACTGCCGCAGAAGACTCAAGAAGACCTAACATCCAGGTAAAAGGAATCCATATATTCCAGCCGATCTGCAGAACCAAGAGGCAACTGAGTGCGCATAAACCCTGTAGTTTCGTTATTAAAGAGCCAGGAGAATACCTAAAATCCAGGAGGAGGAGTCCATAGATTATAGCCGGTCTGGAGAACAATGAGGTAACCAATACAACTTCTAGCTCGTTATTGATAAGCCAGAAGAATTCCTGTATGCGAAGTCCATCGATCGACAGTGAAGGCAGATGGAGCGAGTCGTCGGTTGGTGAGTGAGCTTCTGCAAGACCCTTACTATGCGTCCCCAAATGGAGACTCCGAAGACCGGTCGATTGTCGGACAACCCCGAAACTGGCATCGCACTGCGCCCTGTTCTCACGAGAAGATCTTCTTTTTTTAAGACCATCCCCACGACGAAGTCTCGCCATAGTTATGCAGGTCTTCATAAACGAGCATCTGATAGTTAAGGTGCCAAAGGTAAGCCACAGGCCCACGTAGATTGTCGGCCAACCACCGCGCGGAGTTTCCGCCGGAGTCAGCCACAAAAAATCATCTTCACAAGGTGACTCATTTTCATTTGGTCCTAACAAATCCTAAATCATGCCAAGCATAAGAATTTTTATTTTTCATTAGAATTACTTCGACATGTAAAACGATGTGCCCAAAATCATCACCGTAGGTCAACCAAACATTTCATTCTTCCGGTTCCGCAAGATATGCTTACAGGACAAACTTAACCGAAATTCATTCCCCACAGTATAAGCAATTCAAAGTTGGGGCAAGCATTTCGTAAAGGCTTTTTCGGGCCCACAAGTAAACCAGATCTCAAAGGTCAAGAGCAAGGTATTTTTACCACAGAAACGAAGCCGTCACGCTACACAAATCAAGCGATTGTTAGCATGCCATCATAGGGATTAGACGGAGCACAAAGGGCGACTCCTAACGTCTCAGCAACCAAACGAGAAAGGCGGCTACGAGCCATAAATCCATTAGGTTTCGCATGAGCCAAAATCGCGATAAAAATAGGAATTAAATTTCATCAGCTATGCAACATCTTCTTTTCCATTTATCATCACAATGTACTCGCCATATTTCATTAGAAATACTCAATAAAGTCATCTGATCATATCCATGTAACGCGCGGCGGCGACAAAAGGCGCAAAATCAGGTCTACATTACATATTTACAGCCAGGTACCTGAAAGTTTCAAACAACGCACTCACCCTACACTAAAAGTGGCTGTAAATATCCCTGACAGGATACTGTTAGTGCCAACCGTCAAGGGAATCCCAGCCTTCCTAAATAAAATGACCAGACCAAACTTCACCATGGCACCCGAAGATTCTGATTTGACGACCATGGAAGCTATTTACATATTACCCTTTACATATTACTCCATGTACGACTTAAAAGGTCACGTAAACAAGGAATGACCGGATGAACATCTATCAAGTAAACAAATCTAACAAACTTGTACCTGCAAAGAGAATACCTGCATAAAAGATCCGAAAAACTAACTTATCCGACGTAAGTGATCGAAAAACTACTTACTTTGAATCCGATATTAGAAAGTTTCACTTACTCGGCCACTGACTGCATATCGAGCAAGCAAGGGAGAACGACTGGCGCCAGCCCTAGACCAAGCACTGCGAGGGATACGCCTGTCAACCACAACCGACTGCAAGAAATCACACGCAGTCACACTATATGGCTGCTCGAAATTAATGATTTCAAGTGTACTATGCAACAGTTCAGGAAAAAACCCTCAAAGCACGAGGCCATCATACTATGCAAAATAGAAAGGGAACTCCGAATATAAGTACAGAAGTCACAACGGGCACCACAACAGTCATTGCACCAACACCCAATTTCGGGAAAAGTAATCAAATCAAACGACCTACGATGGAATAAAGGAGATGACCAGCGGTGAGGGACCAATGAAAAAGTAGGATGCAGCGACTACCACATGTCCACCAAGAATTAGATAGCGAGCTGGTACCTGCGGGCGGAACCAAGGAACTATCAGAATAAATAAACCAAATCATAAGCACCTCCACACCCTCAAATCATATAACAGAACATACCCACCCACAGAGACACAAACATACACACACCCACACGCACGCACAAACAAATACACACAGACACAAAGGCACACACACACGCACACATACACACACACACACACACACACACACACAAACACACACACACACAACTCAACGCAGCTGACGCAATTAAACTTTCAGTATTATCAGTCGATAACTCCGTAACACCAAAGATTACATAGTTTATTGAGAAGAGAGCCCATGCGTGTACAAAAGCCTCTACGCCGGCACTTACCATCTTATCAGAAATTGCACCAAACATCGGGGCGGCAAGAGTGTAAAACGTAGGAAGTATCAGAAACACAAGACCGATCTGTGCTTTATTTAACCCGTTCTAAACATTTCAACGCAGAGAAAGTTAATAAGTAATCTGCTGATCCGAGGCCTTCCTTAATACAAAACAAACTTGTCGCTAATTACGTGCAGAACAAGCAGAGAGGCATGACGACGCGAAAAGCACGAATGTAACATTCATTCATAAAGGAAAAGAAAAACATTGCAAATCACCTAGGAAGACGCTTACGCACGTGCGTGATGCTTTCCAGATGAAAAGGCAGCGTCGGATCCAGAAAGGACAGCAGAAGTCCACCAGACGTGATGACAACAGCTAAAGCAAAAAAAGGCACGCCCACCAATTACATGATGGAAAGTGCAGAGAGATAGGACACAAAATAGGTATGAAACTGCACAAACATCCTAGCGCGGCTACTAGCTCACGAATCTTTCGTCAAATACTTTTACATGCATGTATACAAGACTAAGATAGGAATGCAAACATTGCACGCAAGTATCATACACTTGTACTTTAACAAACGTTCTCGAAAACCACTAGACGGCCCTTCATAACGTTGCAAAGAACAGAAAGACTTTCAGAACTGGGACCATACTTACCCAGTAACCATATGATGCAAGACCTAAACACACCGAACAAGCTGCACATTTCGAAATGCAAGAGCTCTTATATTATACTATAAAATTCGCACGCGACACCATGAACCCTGGTCATAAAGATTGCAATGGAAACGAACCTATAGCAATAACACCAGGAACAGACAGCACCTTCGACAAAGATCCCGGCTCTCTGTCAGCAGGATCACTTCCCTGGTAGGCTAAGAAGAAAGACAGCGTTGAGACTTCAGAGATTTTAGATTTTAAATTAAGTCTAGCGTTAGCCTAGACATTTATGTAGAGCCGAGATTTTATAGAAAACGGTTCATTACGGCCTACTTGAATATACGGAGAAAGAGTAAGTTCGGCCCATACACTATTAGGTCTAGCTATTCGACTATACGTAAAAATGATGTATTTAATCAACTCTAGGCAAAGAGGGTAAGTTGTACAAGTAGCGATTGTATAACCGATTTCTATAGACAAAGTGTTTGATTGATAAATTTGCATAATTAATGGAGCTATCCGTCGACGAAGTCGCCCAGCAGCGGTGAAGTGGTGCAGGGGGTGTAGGAATAGAAGCCAAAGGCAGGGCGAGAACGGGATAATTGAAAATAAGATGGTTGATCGTGATGGCTTGGGTATCAAATCGGCGCCCTACCTGCAGCAGAGCAAGGCATAACAATGCCTGATTTAGTTTTAAATATCATCTAACGTTGTGGGACAAAGACGTTTGGGTAACCATTTCCCTCAGATAAGTGCGAGTGTAAGCGTTTGTGTGTGTGTGTGCGTGTGTGCGCGTGTGTGTGCCTGTGTCTGTGTACTAGCGCGTACAGAGAGGGTGGCTTGTCATCACCATTTAACAAACGATCCAAAAATAAACGCTAAATAATGGTTACCTCAGGCAGGAAAAACAGCCTTGCGAGGCTCTTCGTTAGGCTTTACATATACATATATACATATATACATATATACATATATACATATATATATATATATATACATATATATATATATATATATATATATATATATATATACCTACCTACCTACCTACCTACCTACCTACCCCTACCTACCTACCTACCTACCTACCTACCTACCTACCTACCTACCTACCTTACCTTACCTACCTACCTACCTACCTACCTACCTACCTACCTACCTACCTAACTACCTACCTACCTACCTACCTACCTAAATACATACATACAGACAGATTAACAGGCATACAGACATGCAGACGTAACACGCATGCTTGGTAACCAAGCCGACTGTACCTATCGCAAGAGGCACCGTTCAAGCAGCGACAGGTGCTAGCACAGTCAACACCGTATGCCCCAGACGAACAGGGACTCGAGCAGATCTCGCCTTGCCATCCCGGACCACACGAGCAATAACCGAAGGTGCTGTTACACACCCCGTTCAGGCAGGAGCACTGGAACACACAGTTCGCACCCCATCGATCTGACGGACACGGCTTGTGACAATTACGGCCGAAGTATCCTAAGGAGACGCAAACACACGTAAGCAAGTACAGGCAAACACATACAGAAGATGATACCTACACAATGAGGTGCTTGTGACACCGAATGAAACGCACACAGCTTTGCAATTACGGCCCTAAGTGCAATTTGGGACGAGCGTTACCTTTTCATTTCAGATTTCAGCCAATCTTTCAGACATCAGCTAAAGAATTCTCGCGTTACGAGACGCATAATCTGCCATGGATCGTGGTTACCATATCTATGTCACCTCCTACTCCGTAATGACGCGATGTCAAGCGTTGACGTTTGTCATACCGACACGATGAGGATGCCTTCACTTACTAAGCCCTATTCCACTCAATTCTTATTACGATACCAAATTTCAACGGGCATGATATTCAAATGTTTCATTGGCCATCTCCATATTAAGCCATTAGCTAATTTCATGCCTTTTCATGACATTACAAGACCTTCAATGGTCTACATCGCGTTGTCGTTCCAATGCATGAATCAGCATAATCAAATGCTTTCATTACGACGGAAGCACATCAGTAGAACTGAAGGTCAAATTGAGGAAAAGCAAAACCCTCCATAGGCCCGGTGGGAGGTTAGAGAGATAAATAACATAGCACCAATGTCGCCACACGGATCGCCGTCTGCCTTACTAATGCCTGCAGCTACATGTCAAGACTCTCTCAATGTAACGCGCTAACGGTATTAATTCGGACTGAGAAGTATGGGAGTAGCAATATAAAATACAATGGTACTGCCACTTAGGAGAACCTTTACGATCCAAATGTTTAACCATGCAATTCAAAGTCGAGCTTCAGAAAGCAAATCGCGACGTTCTTAATGACTTCGTATATATAACTTGGTATGCATGTACCGGCGGAAGCCAAAATAATTTACGTTATGTGGCAGTATAATGACGCAATATCTTATCGAACTCAGTCTTTTCAATGGAACTTTTTGTACTTTGTATATTCATTTCGTGGTGGTACTTCTGTTATTGTTGATGGTCTATTCTTCTATGGTGCAGTTGATAGCATGTGCCATGATGATGGCTTGGCATTTATTTAGTGATAGTTCATCTGATTAAGTTGAATTGCCTTTTATTCAGCTTTTTTATCAATATTAATGATACGATGCTCACGACGCATCACCAACTTGAATGCAGTTTGGAAGCTACTAGTTACGGGAGCCTATTCTCGCAGTGGCTACGTCATCTGATCAATGGATCGCATCCAAATCGGCTCACGTGATTGGTATAGCATGTGTAGACTACGATGAAGCTTCAAGTAACGAGAGAGCAGCGGCCGAGTAATATGACGGTGTAAGAGAAACATAGTCGTCGGAGCTTCCATCTTAAGCACGGGAATAGCACACAACACGTTCGCTACTCCCGCCATCATCTCCACCTTCGGAATCCTTACCTGGCTTACAGTTGCACGCGCCATCTTGGAAGTTGCATTTCTCAGTGAAGTCCGCCAAACAGGAGCACTCAGCAACGCAGCCACGCCCAAACCGGCCGGGTGGACACGTCTGGTCGCACACGTCACCCAGGTAGCCATCCTGACACGTACACCGGCCAGTGGCCGAGTCGCAAGCACCATCGTTCATGCACCGACACTCGTTCAGACATGTTGGCCCCCACTTATTCGGGGGACATCGGTCACTGCAGCTACACAGTGTAAATCAAGATAGATCAATGCCGGAAATGTAGATAAATACGGATCAATATACATCGACATAGATCGATACGGATGAATATAGATCCATAAAGATCAATAAGGATCAATATAGATTAATATAGACCAATATAAACGAATATAGATCAATATATATCACTAAAGATCAATATAGATCAATATAGATTAATATAGACCAATACAGATGAATATAGATTGACATACTTCAACGCTATTCCAAATAAACAGAAATTCTTTTGTCAATTCACGGAATCTCTTGACAATTTAACGCAAATATAAAACAAACATAAAATCTAGCTAAATATAACAGTCCAAAAAATTGCGGAACATTTTCACGGGGACCAAAAATTTAACATCACAAACACTTCAACAAGGCGTGCACATTGCACTTGAGAAGCAGCGAAATCTGGTATGCACATGGAACAAAAAAAAACAACAACACCATAATAATAATTATTATTTTTTTTCAAACTTCAATTATATATATATTTTTAAACAATAATAATTATTAGTATTATTACTATAATAATTATAATAATAATAATAACAATAATAATTATAATAAATAATAACAAAACAATAGCAGTAACAATAATAATGATTATAATAATTATAATTATTAAATCAATGACAATAAGGTTGATAGTGATAACTATATATAACCATAAATAAATATGTAACACCATGACAAACGTGATCTGAAAGCAATTTTGTCACTAGCTCGCTCTACAATGATCCTAGGTACGATCAATCTTGTCTGATCAGCAAAGACAGAAGATGGTAATGAGCTTGACCGAAAACCACAAAAATAGCGAAAGGCCTGCACAC
This sequence comes from Craspedacusta sowerbii, assembly GCA_003687565.2. Taxonomy (NCBI): domain Eukaryota; kingdom Metazoa; phylum Cnidaria; class Hydrozoa; order Limnomedusae; family Olindiidae; genus Craspedacusta; species Craspedacusta sowerbii. The sequence goes on from QQSS02203036.1 coordinate 8,596, forward strand.
AACAAGCACGGCAGCGAAAACAATAACAACAATGCAATAGCAGCACATGCAACAACAACAACAATAACAAAACGATCGCCACCAAACACCTACGTTGGGCCGTGGAATCCATCTTTACACACACAGCTGCCGTCGAATCGACTGCAAACTTTCGTGTTCTCCTGATGGCAACTGCATGTCTTGGAGCAATCTTCACCGTACGATCCCAACGGGCAAGGGATGTCACAGTGGGGACCGTGCAAGCCCGCGTTACACTTCCAAGTGCCAGTCACCGGGCTGCACGTTGAGTTGGGCGGATGATGACAGAGGTTATGGCAGCCCTTGCCGTACCTGTTGGAAGGACACGGCTCCTGGCACAGCGTCCCCAACCAACCAGGCAAGCAGTCACATGCCCCTGTGGTGGAAGAGCAAGCACCATCGTTTTGGCACTCACACCTATAAAAGAAGCAATAACAATAACAACAATGGAAACCATTTTCCTTTCAAACTAGAGCTCAAGCACCATACAAAATACACATATATTTGTGGTCCCGTGACTCGGTACCTCCAGCCACTCACTAGTTAGGCATGGCAAAGAGGATGCAATGAGGTGCTTGTTATCAGATCATTGAGTCCGGATCTGTCCACTCTTTGCGACAGCAGAAGACGTAGTAGGATGACCGTACGAAGATGTTAATTATGCTTTTTAACACTAGACTTGCCATTTTTTTTTTGTCGAAACCGACAGTCTTTAGCCAGGGTAATAGCTCTGCAGTAGAGTTTCCTAAGACTCCCGTCGCACTCATACTAAGATTTATGAACGTTATGGAATCGTACAATTTGGCGAGCGTTTCCTTGGTTCCCTTTTACTTAGCTTCCTTTCTGGCAGAGTTCGCGCCTATATTGGTTTTGAAACCCACCCTCAACTCCAGTACGTGCAAGTTTTTTTTCTTGCGCAACTAGCAAATCAGACCGATGTTGTTGTCCCGTAATGATGCTCGGCGAAGGAAACTTTGACTTAGGAATGTCAGCAAACACCCTTAAGCTTTTGCCTGCACCTGCTAAGGACTTCGCAATACAGAGCAGTATTGAGTCATGCAGCCAATTAAATCGGCCTTCCCTCAATGCCGGCTTGCATGGTCCAGCTACTACATGCCCAAGGGTCTGCCTCTCTCCGCAGTGATCGCATGCTGTGCTCTCAGAAGAGCCCCAACGTTGCAAATTTGTTTTATTTGGCAGTGTATTGTCCATGTAGCGGATTACGAACGAGTAAATGCTAAGTGGCAGGCTACTAATTACGCAATAATAAATAATAATAATAATTAGAATGATGATAACAATAATTATATATATATATATATATATATATATATATATATATATATATATATATATAAACCTACTAAAAACGCAATTCGCAACAATTCTTAATGTACGCAAACGCCTTCGAATGAACTTCAAAACTATTCTTCTATTTCATTAACAGTTTTACTTATAAACCTACCAAATAAATGTATCAAATGCAGGAAGTATACACTTAAAAATTACCTTCAAATTCTTCCAGCAAACCCATAGAAAACTTCGACTTAGGCTTGGTCTATCTCGCTTATAGTCGCAACTATTCGGGCCGCGCATTTTGGTCAGCACTTACAACAGCATCATTGAGAAAAGCCACAATCAAACCAGGCATAAAAACAAACAATTTACTTTGTGTAGACCAATGCTGCGATGCAAGATTTAGATAGTCAACATACTATCCTTACTTCTTAGAGCAGTTCCTTCCGTACCAGCCATCCAAACACGGCACAGAACAATCGACTCCACTAAATCCGGCCGGACAAAAGCATTCTCCAGTGACATGATCACAAAGTGTCAAGGAGGAACATTGACACGCACTTTCACAGCCAACCCCAAAGAAGCCCGAGGGACAGGTCTCGTTGCAAGACGCGCCCGTGTATCCCGGGTAGCAGGAGCAACTGCCAGTGTGCGGGTTGCAGAACTCACGGTCCGGACATTGACAGACTTGCACGCAGCCTGGACCGTACCTTCCTTCAAAACAGAACCAGCACTGCCTTAAACATACTTGCTTCAAGAGTCCAAACCAAGATAAAAAGAAACTAAGATTCAAGAAGCTGAAGACGGCGCACAGAGATTTCACAGACATAAACAAACAGTTCAATAAACAGGAAGGCTGCCAATCAGACAGACATACATACAGACAGACAGACAGACAGACAGACAGACAGACAGACAGACAGATAGACAAGCAGAAAAACAGGCAAACTGACATACAGACAGACCGCCAAGTAGACAGACAACAGACATATAGAATGGCAGATAGACAGACAGACAGACAGACAGACAGACAGACAGACAGACAGACAGACTGGCAGGCAGAGAGATCGACCGGCACAAAGACAAACAGACCAATAGGCAGAGCGACAGACAAACATGCAGAGAGAACCCGAGAAGACAGACACAAACAAAACACAAAAAAGAAAACAACAACAAAAAACAGACAGACAGACTAACAAACTCGGCAGACAGAGCTGCATATACATACAATATACTTATGATAACAAAATTACTGTCCGCATGACGACAACACTACCCACAAATAACAGGTACTGATATGAAGACCGCAAGTAGCAGACGAGAGGGTTAACACAAACTCAATTTAGTCCAGTTATTACCAACAAACCTACCAGACGGACACAGCTTCTCGCAGTACTTCCCATAGAAGCCAGCGGGGCAAGAGCATTGGAAGACGGATGACCCATCCAGCTTGCACTGAGCACCATTTCGGCAAGGATTGGGGGAGCAGCCCGCATGCTCACACCTGCTGCCGTGATAGCCCTGGAGGCACTCACACGAGGGATCCCGCTGACCTGCAGTAAAGCGAAGATCTTGACACGCTAGTAAAAACTTTACTTCATTTCTGGATGACTGAATCAGAGATCATGCAGATGCTTAGGCACTAGCCACAACAAAACACTGAAGTTACTTAAATTACCATGTCTGACATACAGCCGCTACAGAACAGATCGGTTCTTTATAAGCTGAAGGCTACTTCCCCATCGCCTATCATTCTCAACACCGTAAAACGTACACCAGTTCAGCCTGGCAATACGAACCAGAACAGCACATCAGACGGTCCACAAATTCGAGAAATGACAAGATGAAAGGCTATCAGCAATTCTGATTCATCAGCTCTGTCGGTGCGTACCACTGTGACGCCTCGCTTTCCAATTGAAGCAGCTGATTGAGGTGACGATCAGCGAACGACTTCTAGTCGTCCAGTCACATTACTGCCATGCCGTCATACAACGGCACAATACACACACTAACAAACACACACACAAACACACACACACACACACACAAACACACAAACACACACACATATACATATATATA
>QQSS02203047.1:0-11987 GCA_003687565.2 Craspedacusta sowerbii
TCTATCTATCTATCTATCTATCTATCTATCTATCTATCTATCTATCTATCTATCTATCTATCTCTCTCTCTCTCTCTGTATATATATATATATATATATATATATATATATATATATATATATATATCAGGTTGACTCGGAGTGGCGGATAATAGAATATATAAAATATATAGAATATGTATGTATATATGATATATGGAATAATAAATTATATTATTGACTATGTATTAACCTGATTCTCCTATTTGCTTATAGAAATACAAGGACGGCGTTCAGGCAGTCTGTTCGGATGTACTGTGAGTGCGTTGAGCTTTCCTAAGTGAAGCTTTTGGATGTTGTGCTGCGTTTGCTATTCCTGATTCCGCTCTGTCAATCGTTATTGAGCTTGCCATGTTCCTGAATCAGCTTGTGTCATTCTTATTTTATCTTGTGCCTTTCGTGATCAAACTTGTTGCATTCTTTATTAAATTTATGTCATTCCTGATTTAGCTTGTGCGATTCCTGAGTTAGCGCTTTTACCATTCTTGAATGAACTTGTAGCATTACTGATTAAATCTATATCATTCCTAATTCAACTTGTGTCATTTCTGGTTACGGTTGTGTAGTTCCTTATTAATCGTTTACGACTACGAGTTCGATTCAGGCAAATACTTCTTTGGACATCAAGTGATGCAAATGAACGTTGTCTAGTTTGTCGGTCGGCTTGCATTTTGATGGGCGCGTGTGTCGTTCGTGTCGCGTTCGTACGATGTGCCTGTCACTTCTTGTCCAAACATCTGCGTTTTGCGTCTTTATTCCTGGTTTGTGAGTTCTTTGGTTTTTCAGTTCTTGAGTTTGTGTGTTCTTGTGTTTGTGTGTTCTTGGGTTTGTCACTTCATGGGTTGGTGTGTTTGGTGTTGTGAGTTCTTGGGTTTTTGTGTTCTTGGGTTTGTGCTTTTGTTTTTGTACGCTGCTGTGCTTGATATTGCGTATTCGTGTGTGGTGACAGGTTGTTTGGTCTCCTTATTTTTTTTAGGTCTTTTTCTCGTTTGTAGAGACGGTCTTGGTCTTCTCATTCTGTCTGCCCTAATCATCTCTCTATTTAACGTCTTCACGCTGCTCTGCATCACCCCGATATGGAAAGCTATGACGCCCCTCAAGTGAGTTTCATCCTGAACTACCATGTATTCGTGGCTGGTTGTGCATCTAGTATCTATAGTCACTCTATTTTATGTCTTGTGATCGCCTAGAAGTCTTAACTGACACTGGCGTAGACTGTCCTGCTGCAATAGTGTGACTATCTTGGCTTTCGTGTAAACTCATGTAATTTCATATGTAACTACCGTATATTCGTGGCTGGTTGTGCATCTAGTATCTATAGTCACTCTGTTTTATGTCTCGTGATCGCTTAGCAGTCTTAAGTGACATTGCCGTAGACTGTCCTGCTGCAATAGTGTGACTCTCTTGTGGCTGCCGTGTGAATTCGTCTATTCCATCTGCGTTCCACACTTGTCTACTGTTAGATCCATCCTCCGACGTGGTCCGATCGGTGTGCATATCGTGACCGCCAGTTATCAAGGACCCCCTGGCGAGCATGGGTAGGCCAGTCGTAAGCGTATTGTGATTGTAAGCAGTGTACTTGAAACGTTATTGCATAGTACCATATCGCATGCTTTTATGTTGAATGTGTGTGTGGCGGTGGTCGAGCGGTTAAGGAGCGAGATCAGAAAGCAAGGGGTTCGGGGTTCGAGACCATCTCCGAGCCAAACTAAAAACGTCACCATCAAACGTTTCGTATGGAAGGGCGTCCAAACAAAGAGTTCTCGACCACTTGTGCGGATTTGGCATCTGATTCGTGGACATTCAACCTGACGGATTTACTTTTCTTTAAAAAATTATTTCTCTCTAAGCAAAGAAACGGGCTTTTAGAAATAAGTCTTTCCATACTTCCAGTTGAAATTAATCATGCACACGCACAAACACACCCAAACACGTGCGCACACGCGCACGCGCATACATAAAGACAAACATGAATATGGCCTACTTATACGCTCACACACTTATGCACTACACATATGCATACACACAAGTTCGTAGATATATGTCTTGTGATTAGAAAGAATGCGTCATTTCGGTTAATGTCGGTCAAGTGACTAGGGACGCTTAGTCAGTTTAATCGGCTTAAATTTATTGTCAGAATGTCTGAAGCTATGCGGTGGCAACTTTCTGCGCGTTTATTGAGACTGTCCAGCTATTGTATGTCAGGATAAATATCGTCCCTCTTTTGCCAATAGTTTTTTCTTTTGAACTTGAATTTGTTTAATTATCTTTCAGATTTTAAATTTGTTTTCCCTTCTTCCGTCTTTCAGCTCGCAGAGCCTTCAATTCTCTTCGTCATTCGAGGGATCGTACAAGTCTCTCGACGAGGAGGACTACGAGCATGTCCCGTTGGTCAGTTCCAGGAGGTCAAACAGACCCCCAGCGGTAAGCTCCTGACTGGTATTCGCATGAATTTCGAGTAATGCTCACGGGAAAATATTAATACCACCGTTTTAGGATAGAATGTCTTGTTTCGATCCTGTCCTGAACCATCTTCGGATTAAACGCACGTTAAACAAACAACAGCAAAGCAAGTAGAAACACACGTGATTAAAAGGTCACGTCTTCGAAAGCTATGCTGGAACGGCGTGAACTTAACATAATACGACTGCACTTTAACGGTCGGAGTGGAATTGCTGTCCGGGCATCATCAAGCTCTCTTTTGATAAGCACTCGGTTGCGGGTTGCCATGCCGATATAGCCAGCGTCGCACTGGCCACATTGAAATTTGTAAACACCGCAATGTTGGCTCACAATCTTTTGCGTCGCTTCCTTTGGGCTGAATTCGTTTTTGGCTCGTGAATTATCGCTTAACGGTACTCGTACTGTATTTGCCTGGTTTCCACATCTCACAGACCGAGATCATCTCAGAGACCGCATCTCTTCTTGACTTCTTCTGTCAAACACAACGATGAGTTAAGGAGAGCAAGGAACTCTTTGTCGGCACTTTCGCATGGCATTTATTTCGATGTGTCGTTGACAAAGTCTTTAAATTTTGGAGGGTTGTCATCTTTGCGTTGCCTCCTCCATTTGGCGCCTCATTGCGTTTGCCATCCGCCGGCGGGTCGCAATGACCTCAATACCGATCAAAACTGCCAAACGTTACAGAAATTCTCAGCATTATTCTAATGTTGATGGTTTAATTGATTGTGGTGAACTGGCTTAACTCGGTTTGTATTCTTTTAGTTTATTGAACGTAGGATATTATCATTGGTTCTTTTCTTTCTGATCTGGTCTGGGCACCAAAGTCCTATCATTTCCTGGTTCAGGGAGTTCATTTTCTTATCGCTGTGTCAGCTTTCGGTTTCATACGATTGATGCTTCTTTTTACGGTTTCAAGCTATTCTGTTTATTTCTGATCATGCTTCCGCATGGATTTTGCTCACTTGTTTATGTTTTTTATATTTGAGTACGTGTGACCATTGACATTCCATGCGTCTTTAGTATCGTTCGATTCAAAGCTCGACCGAGTTCCTTTCGGTGGAAGAGGAGAATGGGCGCCACATAACTCGTTCAGCAATAGATAAAGATTCGACGTTATGACTATACGCTGGTGGATTTGTCTCTCGTTGACGCCTGTGGCATGTAGCCTGCGACGTTTAGCATGAGACGAGTCTGCCAGTATCGCTGGACATTAATTTTTATGATACGATCACGGTTTTGTGACTGATCGTCAGTTTTCGTCTTATGCTGTTTTGTTCAGTGATAATGCGTTGTCGCTATTGTTGTTGTTGTTGTTGTTGTTGTTGTTTTTGTTGTTGTTGTTGCTGTTACTGCTGCTGCTGTTGTTGTGGTTGTGTGTGTGTTTTTTTTGTGCTGTTTTTGTTGATGTTGCTGCTGTTGTGGTTGTTGTTTTTGTTATTGATGTTTTTTTTTTGTGTTATTGCTGTGGTTATTGTTGCTATTTGTTGATGGGTTATGATTGACCCGGCTAGATATAACCGCGTTTAATTTAGCGGTTATGCTGGTCTTCTCGCAAGGAGTTGTACACTTCATTATCAGTTCGTTCTTCAATGTAGTGCCACTTTCGATGAGTAGTTTTTCTATGCGATTTAATGCTGCAGTTGGGAGTTGTTTTTTTCGTACAGAAACTACGTGGTTACAAGCCTTCGTCTTGATTTTTTTTGTGTTTAGAATAGGGACGGTAGCTTTTACAGTGCAATGTGTTTCTGCAGCGCTCGAATGCTCGGTAAGACGAGCGAGAGCGATAGTTTCCGCTTGACCGTATGTGCCATTGTGTTCGTTCATTCACAATGATATGGGGCAAGGTTTAGCATCAACTGTGGCAGGTATTGAATGCCTTTAGCTGGCATTTTCTCACAAATTTTGTCGTAGTGACGTACATTTCCATCGTATATGGAAGAGTATGCTCACGTCATGCATTTGAATTGTTTGTCACTCTTTGAATTTTTACGGCTTTCGAAAGTTAATTTATTGATAATTTTTATACTTAAAGAATGGCATGAGTAGTAGCTCTGTGTCGATCTGCGGCTGAGGAGAAAATGTATGCTTTAACATTGCCGGTCGGTTTGTTGACACGAGGTTCTTATTGGAAGTGAACTCGGGGGGGGGGGGGCGTGAGGGGGGAAAAATGATGTTGGTGTAGCATGAATTTTTTTACTACCGATACTTTTCAAAAGTCAAAAGCCCTGCACGAGCTTATGTTGATTTGAGTCTCATTTTTAGGGAATAAGGAATATGTTCATAAAATGCTCCGATACTTGCCAAGCTCAAGAATAATAGGAAGAAGTGGCTTCCGTGCTAGCCAGCTCTCTCCAAACACTTCGTCATCTCGACTGACGGATACTTAAAAGGAGAAGGCTTCTTAAAAATGTGGAATGCAGAATTAATAAATAGTTAGTTAATTAATAAAAGCAAATGCAGACCCTTTGCTGTAACTTCTGGAATTATGGCCGCCCGTCGATGATTCGTCCCTTGTGTAATTGGTCGGGCGTGTTAACTGGTGTTCGGTTGAGATACGAGGTGGCAAGCACACACGCGTATCTGTTCTTGGATGTGGGGTATTGGTTTGCCTCCCGTCATTCCCATGATGAAAGTCAATCAAACGCTCGGCGCTAAATCATTTCCCTCGTTAACTTTGAGACAACATAAAAGACAATTCTCTGAACTTTTTCTCATTCTTATATTTAGCATCGGAACGAAGCTGGCGTTAGTAACCAAAAATATCTTTATTCTCACCCTTTTAATTGCACGTTTTAACACTCAAAGAAAGTCATTCAAAAAGTATTGAACGAGTGCCAACCGTAGAATAACTTAATTCAATCGAGGAAGCAAAGAAAGACTACAGAAGCCTAATACGCTACCAACCAATCGATCAATCAATTTCTCGAGCGACTAAATGTAGCCAAGCCAACAAGCAACTGTATTTCAAGTCTTTCCAGGGGATGGAAAGACGTACTTTTCTAATATATTTATCCCTTCGTGAGCTGCGCAATGGCGGTAGTAGAAAAAAGCTTTTCGATTTGACAGTTTGTAGTGTTCATGATGGCACTGACTAAAAGTTATTTTATAGGAGCGATGCAAACGACATAACGACCTTCAGAACTGCGAGGGCCTAATCAAATGTCGCGAAGAAACTTCAGTGTAAAAGATTTCTTAACCTTCCAAGGTAACAGATCAGTCATGGAAATAAACAGGAAATATCAAACCATCCACATCGGACAATCTGCTGCTTACAACATCACCTAAACTTGATACTTCCACACGCACACTCTACACAAGATTATGCAGCTCACGGACGCTACTGCGACATGCTTAAGAAGAATAAAACACTTCTGCTGTTTGTGACTCTTCCATGATCGCAAGCTGTGTCGTAAGCAGACCCGCATCCACTTCACTTGCTGTCACCTCGTGCAATTTGACACTTACTCCGCGAATCGTCAAGTCTGGTGCATCAATAAATCGCACGGAGTCTATCATACCGATCGTGTCATCGTCATCACTCAAGGACACGTCATCAGCAGACAGAGGGGGACTCAGGCAGTACGGGCTCGCAGCACACGCACCGATGCCTCTCGTCTGCAGGAAGGGGCTTTCGCCACTTCTACCTCCCATCGACTTGGTAAGAGGGAACGGGTTATCGGGATTGGCAGTGACTTTTCGGGCCGCTAATAGCTCCGCTGTCACTCTTTGCATGCTCTCCTCAAAGCAATCGTCCTGACTGACCTCGTTGTCAGTCTCGCTGCTCCAGCGGCAATCCGCCCGCATGAAATCTGCGAACGTGTTGAAAATCTGCGAAGTCGACAGCGGCTCGGCACACTCCACGTTGCATTCCAAGTACGTCGTGCTGAACTGAAGGTTCTCAGCGATCGCGCGAATGTGGTCAGCCTCGAATTCAGGAGGTTTCAGGACGACAGGCTCGCGACCATAGGCGTGGTCCAACTGGCAATGTGCGAAGTCGCCAAACACGTCGTCGCTCTCAGACCTGCAATGCCTGCCGCCAGCTTCCTTAAACGCGCCTACAAGCTTAGAGTTGTTGTTCACATCTCGCTCTGCGGCTTCCACGTCGACGCCTCCCCCAGCGGGCTCGCTCTGCAGCCGACCTAGGAGTCGATTCTCGAAGGTGTCGAGCTTCTGACGCTTGTACAGGTCCTGGCAGTTGTAGTCGAGCATGCTAGCGCGGCGCTTGCGAATGCTGTTCTCGAGGAGTTTGTTCGCGTATTCCGGCACGATGCACCAGTAACCTCCTTTTCCCGGATCGCCTCTCTTTCGAGGCATCTTTGTGAAGCATTTGTTCAGGGACAGGTTGTGCCGTATGGAGTTCTAAATAACCAGCGAAAGATCAAGCAATACTTTTTTTCGTCACCTCAGTTAGAAATAAAATTTCGATATTCCCCAAACATTCATCCCCTAGCATGAACCAACGCGAACTCGATTTCTCGCTAATTTGCACCTTGGAATACTTACGAATGTTTGAATTGATCCGAATGTAGACATTACAGTACATAGAGTGTTGGATCAATTCAAGGATACTTGGCGCCCAACTAACTTGTACGTCAGCAGGATAAGTTGGCCAATGTTCTGTGAAACCTTAACAAATCCAAAATCTCGCCACAGGGATCCATCCCAAGTAAACAGAAGAACAAGATTTGTTTTTAAGGCACGAAAAAAAAAAAAAAACTGGGCATCCGAGTGGTGCGACTCCTGGCATAGTTTGCAGGTCCGTAAACGTAGGGTAGTTCACGCCAGGATCCACGTGGCATGGACCACAGTTTGCCAGCACGAAATAAATACGCCTCGGTTACGGCTGTCGAATTTTTCTCACGATATTGATGTCTTCAAGCGCGCTTGTATGGTACAGCACAGTCGGGTGGCCACACGCGTGTTGAAGATGCATGCCCGCCTGTAACAGTGACAACCAAGCAGACCTGGGGGCGGGGTAGCTGACAGACAGATCAATAGATCTGAAAAGTCATAATTGAGAACTCGCATACAAGGCTGCAAAATCAGGGAATTGGTAGCAAACACGTCTACACGAAAAAAAGGCAGTGAAAATCAATTAAAAAGGAATTACTTATCAAGATGACTACTTAAAGTTGAGAACGAGATGCAAAACCGCTAACCTGCCAGCTTGGATCAGCAAACTTGAAGTAGACGAAATTCTCTGAGATCCATCGATAGATCTCGCTCAACGTCATCTTCGGCGTACCATTCGCCTTCATCGCCATAATAATGAGGGCAGCATACGAGTACGGGGGTTTCACCTTCGGGTTTAACCTGTAGTCGATCGTGCTGTCGTAGGAGTGACGCAGGTCGCGCGACCGTTTGCCGAATCGCTTCTCATCGTTTTCCTTTCCGTCGTCGCTACACGAAGACGGCGCAGGCGAGAGAGGCGCGTAGGTGACGGGTTTGCCTTCCAAAATGTCATCCACACTGACTGCCTGCAGCCACTGAAGATTCGTCAGACTGTCGTCCAAGTCGTGGTCATGCTCGGTGGAGGACCGCCGTGTCGACGAAGGACGGGTGACAATACCGTCAACACAAACAATAGGCGACGGTGCAGTGAAGTCAGACACGTCATCATACTCGCGCTTGATGTGTGAGAGGCACAATAAGTTGGACCGGTTCAAGCGGGACATATCGGATAACTTAGCCAGGTCCTGGACGGTGTTCCGGACGGCGGTTTTCAAGTGCCTGCCTTTCGTTGTCCGATCAAAGCTTGTTGACAGCGCCGTAGCGTTTGACGGCAACATCGGCATCCTCTCGCAAACCCTTCGCAGAAGCCGTCTGAAAACACTTCAGTATTCAACAACCTAGAGAAGAATTTAATCAAAACCTTTAAAATGTATCATCATTAATGATTGGTAAGGTACGTTTGAATTCAGATATAACCAGTTGAGGCGGGATCTCGAAGGATAAGAAATAGGAAGTTATTAGAGTCGGTCATTTGCGACCTATAAACCTTTGCTATTGTGAGCACACTGGAGTACTACTACAGGAACAGTTCATGATAAAGTAAACACAAGGCATGAGAATTTACACTTTTTTAAGCACTTCTCATAAAAAAAAAGGAAGATGAATGCATTGCTTTGCTTTTAACCCTCAATTACACTGGAATTCTCTCCCGAACAAACGACATATGAATTAAATCCTTTCCTTAAACGACAGAAAGGTCTGACACTCAATGAATACCATGAGTGGATTTAATAAACATAAAAGCGAAGCTTGACAGAACAAGAATCGCAACATGATGCACAAGTCCCATGTAACAGAACGTGACACAACCTCAAACCCAGTCCACACGCCCAAGTTGCAGCTACATGCAATCCAAAGCTTGCTCGAGTTCTTAAGCGCCCAACTCTGAACATTCCCTCCTATTTTCCACAATGGCGACCCAGCGACAGCAGAGCGTTCCCTCAAGTACCTTTAAGCAGAGCGCCTCCTTTCTCCATGCTGAACCCTCTCACCGGGTGGTTACAAATAAAGGAACGATCAGGTAGAACCCGTTTTAATGATAGCTACTTTGCTGGGCAGGATCTCTTGAGAGAACGTGAAGGGGCCTAGGGGAGTCGACCTATTTAATTGATTGCACTCCGTGGACCAGCGCGTAACCGAAAATACACTTAGTTGAGCCGGCCAACTAGGAGAGCCTCCACGCGGCGGTCGGTGGGCAAGCAGGGTATGTGACATATTTTTGTCGCTACCCTGTTTGGCGGATCTCCTAAGAAGACCTAACCAGCACAGTACGACTTCGTCGTCCTCTGGGAAGGTCTTCACGAAGAGTGTCCCCAGGAAACAGGGAACTGTGCAATGTTTCAAGATCGTTGGAGCATCGACCAGTCGTCCGAGCCTCCCTTTGAGGACACGTATCGAGCTCTTTAGCTCGTTGGGAGGCCCAACCAACATTCGACGACCGACCTCATTTGCTGTCACCGACGATCGAGGGACTGCGCATCCGGGGAAACTCCTGGCACTTCACCAACACTTAGTTGACTTGCAGCAATGACTGGGTATCGGTTTACGGGAGGTATCATGCACATCCTTGTCAATGACACCTTCAACTTCATTAGTGACATGATTAGAGCAAATTCAAGTACTTAAAGTTCTGGTTTCAAAATATTCAGCCAACAACAGCAGCAACAATAGCAGAAGCAACAAAAACAACATGAGCAACAGCAAAAAGATTTTTACACAAATGTAAAGTTTGGTGTGGTCAAGAGCACGGAAAACCGTGCGCAGCGGCTCATATCACATGAGCACACAAATTTTGAAATTGGCCAAATTAAGAAATTCACGGAGACGATTTTCAAAGAGGTTTTATTTTTTATCAAAAAACTTGCCAAAGAGTACGCACGAGCGCTTCAAATAGCTGCCCACGAAGGTGACACTCCAAGAGAAGTATGGCGAGGATCCTAGGTGTGAGATTATAAAATTCACGCCACAGTTTCCCTAGCAGTTTTACCGAACCTGTCCGAATCAAGCCTAAGTAGACGAGATTGCATAAAAAATAATGATTTCTACTTGGAGATTGTCAAGAGGGCAATCAATCGCATTATGACTTACATACCTTGTCGTCTATCAATCCTGGAAGGTTTTCATCATACAGAGACCGGGACAATCTTACCAGCGAGTTCATCAACTTGGCATGCAGGTGAATAGCAAATAAATGTACTGTCAGAAAGTCTTGCTGAAAAATCAGAGATGCTGTAGAGAATTCTCCGAACGAAGCAAGCAGCGAACAGTGGGACGACCAGTCGCAGCCAGCCATGCCTCCTCCTGGCAGCAAGTGTCAGGCCAAGAGGGATGATCACCATGCGGGATGACCGTACGAGGGGGAGGGGGCGGATTAAGGGGCTCGTGGCGTGAGATAGCGAAATAAATTTTGCCTAATTCTTCACTTTCACAAATTCATCACTCATCCCTTAGTCTTTGTGTATAGTTATTTTTCTCGTTTCCCCTTGTTGTCCTTATCGCGTATCTGTGTACAACAGGTGTTAAAGCGTTTGATCAAGCGTCGTTCAATTATTTATCGTCTATACGTCCCTTCGCACCTGCAGTGTTAAACGTTTCGTTCTAGAAGTTTTTTAACAAAGGGGCATGTCGTAAGTTATGTTTTTGTAGCTGCATTGTGATTGGCCGGTTTTTCACGGGATACAACTAGGTCGTTAACACAAATTCATGGCGTATTGCTTGGGAGTAGATATATAAATGGAGATAGGTGAAGTAGAGGTAGGAGATGTCAGAATGATTGAGAGTCATAACATTAAGTTGGAGCATAGTTGGGCACCCAGCCCGTTAAGTCCGTTACATTTTTTGTTAACGAATAACGTTACTTTTCTTTAGATTCAGCGGACTAAACAATTAACGGTTTTAACTTGTAAGAATTAAACGATTAACTTGAAATTCGGAATGAAATTTGGAATGAAATACCTCTGTGTCTGTAGAAGGTTGCTTTAAGTCATATTCAAGATTTCTATAGCATTGTCCTTGCCTGCTTGAAATGGGCTCTCTTTCGAGGCTTCCTCGTGAAGCACTTGTTCAGAAACAGGTACTGTACATGGAATGTTGGATCAATTCATGGATACTTATTAAACTAAAAGTCATATTCAAGATTTCTATAGCATTGTCCTTACCTGAAGATTGAAGTGTGTAATGACAGCGAGGACCCTGAAAGCCAAGCAGCAGAGCTGGTTAGTGATTTGGCTAGATGGGCGTTCCAACATGGAACTTAAAGATGCTACCTCCTTCGGGTGAGCCAACCCTGATAAACCTATGCATCACTCACAATGGAACGATCATTATCCACAGGAAAGGTTATCCAAATGCATGGCGCTGGCTAGGGTAACTAATTTAACTGTTGAATGTAAGGTAAGTCCGCTAAATCAAAACCTTAAATGGACTCTACGGGAGTTGCTAAATAGTTAACGAACTTGACGCTATTAACGCTCTTAACGGACTATTTTCGGGCTTTTAGTTTAACAGGCGTAAAAGTAACGGGCTTTAAAAAGTAGCGCATTAGGATTAAAAGAAGTTACATTTCAAAGTAACGATGCCCAACTATGCCAACCAGCCATTCAAAGCATTCCCAAGAGCAGGAAGACGATCCTGAAAGGATTCTCCATGCGGTTTGCGAGTTAACGTGCTGGTGACTATTCAAAATGAATTATAGAGAACCCAGCTCCTGTCCGATGTTCAGTCCGTTTAAGAAGTTTAAATGATCGTGAAATACACGCAAACTATGCGAATCACACTGCGCTTTGATAGAATGTCTTTCGTGAAACTCATGATATCATGAGAAATTTCAAAAAGTTTTAGTCATGTGCATGCATAGACCATAACAAAGATACAAAGATACACGCTTAGACATATCCGTACATACATATATACATACATACATACATACATACATACATACATACATACATACATACATACATACATACATACAT
>QQSS02203058.1:2500-11986 GCA_003687565.2 Craspedacusta sowerbii
GCTAAACCTTTGGTTGGAGTCTTAACTGGCCAAGGAACTGCTTGGAGTCCCATGAAGAACTCGAAACCCCTGGAGACCTCGAGTGCACCGTCTCACGAGAACATAAGCTCTCAAGTGCACAGTTGCACGAGATCGTCACAGTTTTAGCAGCCTGCCCCCATAATCACTTGAGCATTGCCAGCCGCGCTGTACGCGGGAAGAATCCCTTGTAAATAATCAAATGGTTTTGAAATGAATTAGGCTATCTGCTGCTTAACTGACATTTCTCCGACTTTTTATCATATAGCATGAAGAAGTTGACTTACCTGGTGATGAAGCCAGACGAAGCACTCTTCCCTTGAACTTGTTGCCTGCGGATTGGAACTATCTTATATGCCTTCCGTGGAGTGGCCCCGAAGACTTCCTTCAATATCGCCTGTCAAGTCAGATGTCGAATATTCTGGAGGCTTGAGTGACCTATCATATCGATTTTCTGTTGATGTGGCTGTTGTGGTTGATGATGTTGTTGTTGTTGTTGTTTTTATTTGGCCATGAATCGCCCACGAGACCGGAATTTTTTTATACGTGGGTCAGACACGTTTGGATTTTAGGTGTCGTTTGCGATGCTTCGGTTTCTCGTTAAGGGGTTTGACGTTTGGAGGGTATCAATCTACCATTTCCTCCTCAATATGTGGTTCATTGCGATTGGTCTGATGTGACGTAATCTCGCGTTAGTTATGCTTACAAGATGGCGACCGGTCTGCAGTCGTTACTGATGGAGAAGCTTTCGCTTGAATGTTATTTCGTTATTTATTTATTTATTTGTTGGCTACGTCTGACTGTAACCCAGCCCCAAACTTTAACCGTAGTACCAGCCCCAATCTTTACCCCAACCCTAATCCTAACCCTTTCCTTAACAAGCTCGAGCAATCCTCAAACAATTGAAGTTTTCTGTGAAATAAAAAGAAATCTTTCGAAGGCAATTCATTTAAGTATCCTAGCATGCAACCGCACCCATATTGATCTTCGCGGCATGTCGGGATGATCAAACGCAGATTGAGGAGCAAGTGGTAGCTTTAGGGTATGTTAGTGCAGTCTGAAATGACCTCCACAGATTATTACAGGTTTTGACAGATTGGTACAGGATTTGGGTCCTTTCTGTGTGACAACTCCAGTTTTACTTCGTCATGGAGATTCTCCAAGCTGATTTAATGCCTAATTTTCTAGCCAGGAGACTGTTTTAAGGCAGGTGGGCAGAGAAGAATGCGATGATGATGAGGATGAGGATGAGGATGAGGATGAGGATGAGGATGAGGATGATGATGATGATGATGATGATGATGATGATGATGATGATGATGATGATGATGATGATGATGATGATGATGATGATGGTTATGGTTATGGTCATGATTATTGTTGTTGTTATTATTACCATTATTATTATTGCTGTTGTTAGTAATATTATTGTTCTTGTTAATATTTTTATTGTTGCTGTTCTTTTTCTTGTTTGCCTCTTTTGGTTGTTATGTTATTATTATTATTGCTATTGTTATCATCATTGTTAATATATATATATATATATATATATATATATATATATATATATATATATAGGATTGCATATGTAGCCGTGCATAGAAGATAAAGAGTAGTATGACGATGCCACTGGACTTGTGTGTGTCGGCGGTGTTAAAGTAATTAGTTGCAGAGACATTGAGGTACTCCTCTGGTGTTGTTTTTGGCTGCTCGCCTCATTAGTTAAGTGGTGGCTAATGATTGGGTGTCGACGTAAATTTTCTAATTTGATTAAGTGCATTGTTTATTTTTATTTTTTTTTATATGATTTTTTTGGGGGTATAATAATCAGAATATTTGTATTTGGTGCGGATTTTTTACATTCGTGTACGATTTCTGTTTTTCCTGGTCTTGGCTGAAAAAATGCAGATTTTTATGTTCTGCGGCCATTGCTTCCCCATTTTCCTCCTTGCTATCTGTTGCGTCCAAGCTGAGGTTCATGTTTTCGATTTCGTAACCCATACACGCATTGAGAACCCATATTGTCACCACAGCTGGTGGCCTCGTTTGATATCAAAAGTGTGTTCGTGTGTATTTGTGTTTGTGTGTGCGTGTAGCTCAGATTACACTATCTTAGGTTACAGCGTAGGTTATATGTTAATTATGTGGCTTAATCATGGTGGAAGCGCTGTCAACTAGCTTTAATTAGTTGTAGTTTAGGAAATACATTTGTATTTATTTATTCTTACTTCGTCTAACGCGTTTATTTAGATTTTAGCCAGTGAGCTGTTGGGTCTGGTTCATGGTTGTTTTGTTTGTTTGTTTGTTTGTTTTTAATTTATTTTCTTACTTTGTTAATGTGTTTGCTCTGCTTGTTTTTGTTCGTTCTTACTTTATTTTTTTTAGGACTGTGTTTTTTGTTTTGGGCGTTCGCATTGGGACTTTATGAGCCTGCGTTTTTTATCACTTCGCTTCGCTCTGGCGGTATTTAGCTTTTGTTTGCAGTTAAGTTTTGCTGTATATGTGAAGTTACGTACGTAGAACTTGCTTCTGCTCGCGTCTTTCTGGAAAGCCGAATGCGGGAGTGTGTTCGACATGAATATCGAGAGCAATATTATCCATTTTATGTCTGCTTTGCGAATGTTCGAGTGCGCAATCAGTGCCACTGTAGTTTCGAGACACAGACGCTTGCTAATTGCTTTTTCTCGCCTCGTCCGCAAAACGTTGTTGCCCAAGATGCTTTGCGACGCTTATAACATTCCAGTCGTTCCTGTGTGCGCTTACCGTTCACAGTTAATGACAACTTTAATTCACAGCGTTAGCTTTGCCCAAGCATGGCTAGGTAGATCATCCCTATAGCCTCGTGTATGATAGCGAGGCCGGATTCTTCACTTACCGCATGCGTCGTAAAGATTCGAGTGCGCAACCTCGCGGATTTCATATATGGAATCGCAGCGCTTTATGTAATTATGCAAGCCCTGTAACTTATTTTACTTATTTTAGTATTATCATACGCCCCTGCGTTATATTCTAGACTTGTATTTGGCCCCCATGCGTCATATTCTAGAATTGTCTTTGGCACCTGTGTGATATTCTAAAGTTAGCATGTTGCTTTAATATATGTTTTTTGTTGTTGCTTTCAAAGTTGTTGTTGTTTGATGGTGCTGTTGTCGATATTACTGGTTTTGCTTCTAGCTGTCTTGTTGTTATTATTATTATTATTATTATTATTATTATTGAGGATGTTGTTGTTGTTGTTGTTGTTGTTGTTGTTGTTCGATGTGATGGTGTCTGAGAGTCTCCAATTCTCCTCGTGTTCTCGCGGACTTTCACTTTAATGCGTTTAGCATGTATTCATTGATGCTTTTCGTCTCGATTTGTTGCTGACTTCATGATGAACACCACATAACGTACCATTGAATTCCGACGAATCATTTAAAGTATTTTCTTGATGTTTTTGCTAATCTCATGTCAAGTACCTTCTAATGATGGATGGAGTGTCTCTTGCGTAAGTTTATAAAATAATATATCGATTGAGTAGAGACGCAAAATTTACGTTTGGTGTGGGGAATAGGTTTTCACCTGTGCGTCTTCGGCATGTTTATGAAATTTTGATGGCTGGAGTAGCAATTTTTTTTTTTTGCCCGATGTCCATTTGTAGGGAAGATTCACGTCCGTCTTTGCGTCTCGGTTTGATTTGTTACGAGTGAGAGTCGTTACGACGGTGTCGCAAATGTTACACTGAGGTTACGAGTCCTGGGTCGTTACGACGGTGTCGCAAATGTTACACTGACGCGAGGTTTCGTTATTGCTTCGCGTCTTTTTCATGGTCGTTACGACGGTGTTGCAAATGTTACACTGAGGTTACGAGTCCTGGGTCGTTACGACGGTGTTGCAAATGTTACACCGACGCGAGAGTTCATTAGTGTTTCGCGAGTTTTTTTTTTTTTTAATGGTCGTTACGACTCTGTCGCAAATGTTACGTCGACACGACGTGTCGTAAGTGTTTCGCTTCTTTTTCGTGCCATTTCTTACTTTGTAGGAGTTGATCCTGGGTGCAAGACTTTTTTTAAGTGTCGAGCACGTTTGCATAGGACACGTGATTTGTCGGTGAATTCATTAAAATATAAAGCGTTTCTTAATGGCGTGATGTTTGCGTAAACGCGAATAGATATTAGAAATTACTATCTGCATTTTCTCTGCCTTAATGTTATAAAATCAAAATTACAAAGATATTTATGTGAACTTGATTGGATGTTTGATGGGGTCGATACTGCGTTGGCCTCTAGGATTAGGATGCTGGATATGTATGCAGCAAAGTAAGGAGACTATCCAAAGTGAGGATGAGCCACGGGAAGATCCTTTATATCAACAGTATCAGGGATAAGAAGTTACAGAGTCTAGGAAGCAGGTTCTTTGGGAGACGCTAGACGTCGAAGTCTAATGTAACCTGCAAGGGAAAAGACGATAACTGCTTCACTCACTATGGACCTTGGTCGATCAAAATATTCGACAGTGTTTGTGCTAACAGATAAACTACAAGAACTTATACAAAGTGTCGGTGCTACAGGCAGTAAAAACCACTGTTTCACTCACTATGGCCTTTGATCGATCGAAGTATCAGACTGTTTGTGGTAACAGATAAACTACAACCCCTTGTACAAGATCTTTCTGATACTGACAGTTGGGGGGGGGGGGGGCTGATGTGATTGATAGTGGAGTTGTGAGACAAGGAACCTGGTCGTTCTAGGCGTTCCAGTCTAGGGAAACCTGGAAGCGCGTCAAAAAACGTGAACTGCTTCACTTCTATGGCGCTTGGCCGATCAAAATGACAGTGCTTGTCCTAACAGATAATATTCTAAACACTTGTAAAAAAATGTCGATGACACTGGCAGTAAAATCCAATGCTTCACTCAGGATTGCCCTTGATTGATCAAAGTATCTGACCATGCTTGTGCTAACAGATAAATTATAAGCACTTGTATCAAATGCCAATGATACTGGTAGTAGGGTTTGTGATGTTACTGGTAATGGAGGTTTTGAGACAAGAGACATGGTCGTTGGCAAGATGTCAGACGTTCCAGTTTAAGGAAACCTAGAGTCAAAAAAAAAAAACTCACTTCTTCACTTACTGTGATGTTTGACCGATCGCAATATCTGACGGTAACAGTGTTGGTGCTAAGAGAAACATTTTTGAGCATACGTGCAGATGAGGATATCTTTCTTAAAGATCTGAGAATCTTCTACTACTATTCCAAATACTACTACTACTACTACTTACTACTACTACTACTACTACTACTACTACTACTACTACTACTACTACTACTACTAAAGTATGTTTAATACCCTTACGTTCTACTCTTTTCTCGCAGTTTAATGATAGTGAGCGAAATAGGTTTGAAATATACCAGGGCATATTCGGCCACAAAGCTTTACCCGAATTACTGCTTCATCCAGACCATCATTCACCTTCCTCGGCACTTGCCATTTTGCTTCCATGTTAAGAATTTAAAATGTAATATAGTTGCACAATGAAGCACATACAAGCCTTCCAGGACATAGCAGTTTATCGACACTCCTATCCATTTACATTTCAAAATTCCTTTCCTGAGATTCTTGTTACGCTAATTTAGAGTTTAGACAGGCAACATCGACACCTAGTATAGGATGAAGCCCAATTTATTTGCGGTAACGCGCTCCGGTTTTTACAAAAATTCATTCGTTGACCACAGGCAACGTAAATCGTGCCGCGTGTTTCGGAAGGATTATCTCCACTAAAAAACGCCCATGCTTCAAAGAGATCGATGAGAGGGGCGAAAAACGATAATCCAGAAAAATAAATATCCTGCTGTAGATCAGGAACGCTAACTAAAGAATTGCGATCATAAAAACACGGTGTTTGTGCAGGCAGATAGTACCTGGTTTCTAGTGCTCAGAGGCGAGAACATTACCGGTCTCAGATTTCGCTGGAGTATTCGGACTACCGCATGATCTGGATAAACATCGGAGCGCGCATAAAAAAGATCGTCAATATTTCAGGATACTGCACTATTCGAAACCAAAAAACAGCACTGTACCTTTCTTTCACAAAAAACAATGAGTAGCTAAAGTCATGATAGATAAACGAGTCTATAAATAAGAAATTCTTTAAGTAAATACAGATAAAACTTAGGATACGCCCCTTCAATAAAACGTGACATTATGCTTCTTAACAAGAAATAATTAAATGAAATTAAAGGGTATGAAGAAGATTTTCTATTGGTTACTAGGATTACATTAGAAACTTAGCAACATAAGAAAAGAAAGGACTTCCCTATTCTCATAAAGGACAAATAATATCTTGCCAAATGATAAAACTACAATGACAATTTCACAGAAAAGCCAATTATTAAATGAAAACAACAATCTGCCAACAAAAGCAGAAAGATTTTACAGCACAGATAATGCTTTAAAGCAGAGTAGCCACACAGTTTACAATCCACAGGATGGAGGTTTTTTCCTATAAATCACTAACACAAACCCAGAGTTAGAATAGGTGTCCACATGCTAAACGAAGTTTAACTACAAAAAAAAAACCATGGGCTGCAACTGCATATTATGTAGAGGTTTACCACAATCTGATAGCATTATAATAGCAAAAAAAGGCTAAGGCCCTTCGTGTCATACAGGCTTGAGTAACAATCCCTCTTTCTAGCAAAGATCAGTTCCAAAAGACTTTTAGAAAACATAAACTTCATCGCTAGTAAACAGAAGCCTGCATTAACCAACAAACTTGCATCAAACTTTGCAACAAACAAGATTGCATAGAAGCGTCAATGTCAGAAATTACATTTGATAGTGTCAGAAATCAATGCTTTAGTCAATAACGACTTACAGCTACTGCATGAAGCCTTCCTAAAAGTTGGTAAAGCCATGTCAACTTCTATCATTGAACATTTTGGAACACCCTGTTTATGATTACAGAATTAACTAGCCCTAATTAAAAGCCCTAGGTCTTTCTTATAACTGAAAATTCTCCTTTTCGTAGTTGGAAGAAAGCTTCTTCATAGAGGCTTTTGTGGAAAGCTTGTCTTGCACATTCTGGTTCCTGACTTGAAGACCGTTGCCTTTGCCACTCTTTTTGCAATCATTAACAGGATCCTCATCCAAATTCTTGGATGTAACCGGTGAGTTATGCAGTATGGAATTATCAAGGTCTTCATCAACAAAAGGTTTGAAAAGGACAGTCTTCAACATAGGCTGCTGCATTTTTCGGAACCTGCGGTTTACCTCTTTACCAAGTTGCCTTTGGGATTTTCCTGGCTTTTTATTCGGCTCAGCAGAACAAATGTTGTCTGAAGACGTTTCAATACTGTGAATGGTTTCTGACTTCAAACTTAGAGATTCACTCCTCGTGGTGATGTCAGTGAAGGAGTGTTCCAATTCATCAGTAACACCATCTCTTGATGTGTCATAAAGAATGGAAGGTTTTATGTCATAGCCTGCATCGAGAGAATCTTGTTGAATAGAAAGTGGTGAATCTTCAAATGCCTTATTGTCACTCTTGTAACTAAAAATCGAAATAATATAATAAACACAAGTTGCATAGAGGTGAACAAGCCTACAATAATATTTCCTATTAACAATCAAAAAGGAAAACGAAGAAGTTATAAGCTCATATTTAATGGTTGAAATTATCCTGCAAAAAATATAGGCTTTTCAAGGAATCAAGAAATAAGTTGGTGTAGGTAAAAATCTTGCTAGCTTATATCCATGGCGAAGTGACCATCTGCTTAGTTCACGAAAATGTCACATAATTCTAAAGTTTTTTGAGCCGTGGTATAAAAAATTTACTGCCCAGCAATTTTGCTGAAACCTTAGTTTAGATTGCCAAATAACATGATCTACTAAACGATTTAGTGTCTTTACTCACCGAACTGTTGGAGACTGTGGGTTCGGAATGGCAAATATCGGCGTCCTATCAACAACATCAAATGAAGGCGACCTTGGGTCGAGCAGTGGGTCGGGCAGTATTAAAGGAGTACGATTTCCAGTCGGTGATCGGGGATCATATGCACTGAGTTGAAACAATTTAGCATACTCTGCAAAATGAGGTGACTCCGGTGTTTCCGGAATGTCTTGTTTGCTTGTCCAACCGCCCATTTTAACACAAAACACTAACTGCTGCGACAACGCTTCTTGAACGGCTTCGACTCGATTACCGCCCGCAGCTTCAAATTTTTGGAGCGCAAACGGGATAGCCAATCAGATTCGCTTTTTCTAACACACCAATGAAAAGCATCTACAACAAAAACACATCGCCACAGGGCATCAATCGCCCCAACAACTGCCAACAGATTTCCATCATCAATGGCAGTTTTCCTGCGTTTGCGTAAGTTTAGCAATATTCTTAAGAAGTGGGTGGTCGCAGTACTTGTATACTGCATTCTGTCAAGACGGTCTTTATGCATTATCTACTTCTTATGTTCTTATGTTCTTACCTTGCTTTTAGCAACAAGCATAGCAAATCTAAGTATTTGTGAATAAACTTGTGTATATTTCCTTATGGTAATATTTTTCTTCGTGTTTCTTCGACGAACTTCTCTTCAGTCGTAAAGTCCTTATTTATTAAGTTAAGCGGCGTCAGTACGCCTCGTATTATTTATTAAAGCATGCTTTTGAAGGCCACAAAAGTGGACTCCAGTGCTAGTAAAATAAATTTTAATCGCACGTTCAATGCGCCTTGGAAACGTACAAAGAAAACCTTCTTTTAACGTTTCTTTATAGGTCCCATGCTATCTGTTCCAGTTGGGAGGCAAGCCATCTTGAAGTTTGCCAAAATCTTGCGACTTATTTTCTCGCTCTCCAGAATGCAAACGCCACTGTAACTCTCCTCAAAATGACTACTAGATAAGCTCGTCTTTGGGTACCGATAATTACAGGGTATTGTACGCGATAATAAGGTATAAGCCAATACGCGGCAATAGACTTGCACGGATTCGTTTACAAAACACCGCTGATAGGTCGGGCTAACTAGTGAGCAAGAACATTTCGAAGGCAGAATTATCGAAAATTAGTTATAGAACTTGTGATAGTGATAGTTCTATCACGATTTTTAGATAATTCTACCTTTGAAATGTTCTTGCTCAATAGTTACCCCGCCCCGAATAGGGGACAGTTCTTACAAGCAACACCATGGTGATCGACAACCATTTGTTCCACCAGACGCGGGGCGCAGCTATGGGCAACCCCGTTTGCTGCTAACTACGCATACACTTTCATGCTAAAGTTTGAGTCCAGATTACTGAGTAGCTATCAGCACCTATTTTGAAAAGTCACCCTTGCGCTGTCACAATTACATCGACGACATATTTCTTGTTTGGGAAGGAGGTAAGGACAGCCTGGACTTAGACCAGCCTACTTCTCCTCTGTAGGGAAATCCCTTGAATCAAAAATACCGAACTTACAACATACCTTCAGAAAGTTTATGCCTCCAATGACAGGTAA
>QQSS02203069.1:0-24685 GCA_003687565.2 Craspedacusta sowerbii
TATCTTCGCCGAGTAAGTTTTAACTTGGTTCACCATGTAACCCGTCGTTGATGTGCTCTTAAAGAATTGCAGTAGATTAGGAACTTGGAAGCTTTTTATCTTAAATGAGAGTTTTTCATGGGAATATAGTAGCATGACCATCGAATGATGCACACACTAGAGCATTACATCTTGCAACACGCCACATGGTGGTACTCCAAAAGAATATTACCAACTGGGATAAAGATTTCATACTTTAGCATACCCCCAATGTAGTTTTAGTTGCAGATACATTACAAAAGGTTGGAAAATACTAATAACTTTAAGTTGACACCTTCGTTTGATCTAATTGATCTAGACTTCCTTACCACGCGACCTTAGATGCACCTAAGCGTCCAGGAACTAGGATCATGCAGTGCTAGGACTTACTTAAAACTTCATTGAGGGTAGCGCCCCCTACTTCGACACGGGAAGACAACTGGTTCAACCAAATAAACTTATCTTTAAATATCCTTTACTAGAACTCCTTCGCTTCTTCTTCGCCTCCAAAACCAGCACCAGTTTTCTAGTGTCTTTTTTTAGCTTCTCGATTCATTGCTTTTATACATACTTATGAATAAGCCCTTCATTAATACAAATTTACGATAACATGCAACCACGTGGCAAAGTCAAATCAAATAGCCTTTGTTCGGTACTAAACAATTACACAGTACGAACTGGTCTTGACCCAACTGCACCATTATTCGTACAACACAGTTTGCGCAATTCCATTGGGTATCTTACTCAGCTGAGATATTGTTCATTGTTCATCATGAATTGTGCAGTATTTGGGTCTTTGAGCAAGGCCTTGTCAGTTCATAACTGTTTACAGAAGGCTTTGTCCATTCACGACACTGTTTACGCAATCACCACAATCGATAACGAGACAGCGATTTCCTAAACTTGGGGCTAGAGTACTAATACTTCGTGGACCAAAAATTTTCTTTCATATACACTGGGTTCATATTGCTGATCGTTTTAAAGACTTCTAAGCATAAGGTTCGTAGCCGTCGAACTTCCATTGTACATTCAGCGGAGATTGCAAGTAAGTGATCGGATGTGACTGAGTAATTTTTGTATAAGAAGCGAAGGGCTCATTCTTGTAGTTTTTTAATTTCGGATAAGGATGCTGCCGAGGAAAAGTGCCACGCTAAGGGGTAGTAGTTAAAATTTGAATAGATATAGCTCACGATTAGTGCTTTTCTGCCAACAAGTGAACAAGTGGCAGACTTGATTTTAATGCAATTAGGGCGTTCAGTTGAGCTGCAGCAACCCACTAATGAACTCATGCCTACGAAGTTCATTAAGCTAATTTTGTAATTCTGCATTTATCTTTGTTAATCGCCTGTTTGTCTGAAGCAACAGCTTTATATTTTTCCTGGAGTTCACAAGCTTTCCTTCTGCATCCTGCAACTGCCTTTTAAGCGTTATCTTGTCTGGAGAGGGCTCTTGTGTCTGAACGAAATCAGGTGGAAGAACCTCAGAAGGTTGAACATGAGGTGAGAGCACCTCGGCAGGTTGGTCAGGAGAAGCTTTGGTGAAATCTTTAAAAGGATCCTTGCTGTGGCGGGCTTCCTAGTACTTGCACTGGGTTGGTAGTATGAGGGACAGGCATTGAAAATAGACGGGACAGCCCCATTACGAAGCCTGACACACGAAATTGATGATCTGTCCAGATCCTTTTCTGAAAAATGTTCAGAGCAGAGCATTGCTGATTTAGACGGCACATAGCTATCCTTGCGGCGCAACGCAGTAGTCCACTGCGGCCTGAGAGAAGCATCTTCGGGAAACCTTAATAGTAAAAAAAAATTTGAAACGTATGATTGTATAGGAGTAAGGTCAGAATAAACAACATCCTTGATTACTAACAATTGCCTTAAGAGGGCCTATCTGATTATGCCATAGCCATCTAGGTTCAGATACAGATTAACAGCAGGCAACTCGTCGACGTAAGTCAATTGACTACCAGCAGGTCTTCAGTGCGATTTGGTTCAGCAGAATAATAAGAAGCACACTAACCTGTGAAACGAAATCCCGCGCTTTCTATCACGATCAGGTCTATTCGTACATCCGTACGCGCAGCAAGCGGGCATCGTCACTCAAATAACAGATGTTTTGCAGCAGGAAGGTTTGCACAACCGTAAAACACCTCTTCTCGCAGATCGGATAGAACACTTTCTTTTGGGTCCCCCAAAAAGGTCGCTCTTGCATGGTGGTGGCTTTTGTCAATTGACATCATGCGCACTCCTCTTAATTAAACCTCCTTGGCGTGCACTTTATTTGCTTACTATACGCTGTATTTGATTACTCTGATGGACGTTTGGACAGTTGGAACATGAGCTGGTGAAATCATTTAATGTGCAAAGTCTCCTGGAAAAAATCCCAGGACAATCTGTCACATTAGATGAGCTAACAAACAGGGAAAACACATCACAGTATTACAACCTTAATGAATTTAATGACCTGAAATTAAAATAAACACTCTTCATTTGGGATTATGCACACAAACATTGCATCGCTGTCAGTCCATCCTGTCGAGTTGGCTGCTTGACTCTCTCTAATCCAGTATAAATTTAGAATAATTGGAATTTCCGCAACTCGTATCTAAGTAATGCATGGCATAGCAAGTTCCATAAACATTGGTGATTACGAATTTATTGACTTAAAAACTCAAACAAATCCTGGAGGAGTGGGTTTCTACATCCACAATTCAATCTCTAAAGACACAAAAATCCGGCACGACTTGTGTTTTCAATCTGCGAACCAAGTCGAGGCTATCTTAACTGGAATCGAACAAAAAGGTAGAAAGAACATCGTCTTTGGTTGTATTTATAAGCACCTTGAAATGAGTTTAGATGAATTCATGCAGCGTTTCATGCTAAAAACTTTAACCGCGTTAAACAAGGAAACCAAGCTCAATATTCTAATGGGAGGCTTAAATATTAATCTTTTAAATTACGATAGCTGCAAAAATACTTGTGACGTTTACGGTAATATGATCAGCAACTGTTTGCGACCACAAGTGCTGCAACCTACCCATGTCACGTTGTGCTCTCAAACACTTATCGATAATATATTCACCAAGAACACAGAGTATGAGTCTATTAGCGGGATTTTGACTTGCCAGATATCCGATCATTTCATACAATTCTCCATTTTCGCAGATTACTGTCAGAGAGAAGCGGAAACGAATGCAGTTAAAATGGGTCGCTCCTACAAACACTTCAGAGATGACCAATTCTGAGAAAAACTTGACTGTTCATGCTTATTAAATGGCGAAAAATGTTGACTCGTTAACTAACGTTCTATTCGGAAAGATTACCGACGTAATAAATGTAATGGCCCCAATGAGACGCCTAACAAAGAAGGAATTAAATTTGCAGAAAAAGCCGTGGATAACTAAGGGACTACTCATTTCAATGTCTAAGAGAAGTGGCATCAATAATAAATTCCCTTCAAACATCCAAAGCTCATGGACCAAATAGTGTGCCCACACGTCTGCTAAAGATTGCTCAGCAAGCCATATCTTCCTCATTGGCGCATATAATTACTGAATCCTTCAAGCAAGGATGCTTTCCGTCAGCCTTAAAGATTGCAAAAGTAAATCCTATACACAAAAGCGGCTCAGCTGACTCTTTAACAGCTACCGCCCGATTTCCTTGCTTTCAAATATTAGCAAAGTTTTCGAAAAAGTGTTCCATAGTAGATTAACAAGCTACCTAAACAAACAGATTTCAGGCACTGCCTCTCCAAGTCAGTAGCTCATAATTTCGCCGATGACACTAACATTCTATTTAGTCATACGTCACTAAAAGTTATCAGTAGGTCGCTTTCAAAGAAACTCGTTAATGTTTTGATTGGCTCTGTGCCAATCGCCTATCTTTAAATGCTAAAAAGACCAAGATAGTCCTATTTCAACCATCAAACAAGAAAGCGGGTAAGGGACTTACTGTTGAGTTTCAAGGCACTAAAAAAGTTTTGTTTTTTTTCTGATGAAGTTAATTATTGGGTGTACTCATAGACTCCGCTCTAAGCTGGAAACCGCATATAGCAGAACTTTTTAAAAACTTAAACAGGACAGTTGCTATTCTCAATTAAGTGCGTCATTTCGTACCTTTGAAAACACTTAGAATTATTTATTTTAGTCTTTTTCAATCGTACCTGTCTTACAGGTGCCTGGTGTGGGGTTTTGCGAGTCCGAATAGCTTGCGGAGGCTGTGTCAGATTAAAAAACGAGCCATAAGGGTGATGAACTTTTCTGATTTCCATGAACCTACATCGCCCTTATTTGCGCGAATGGATATTCTAAAACAGAGCTATTTTTATGCACGATTGGAACTCTGGCGAAGTACCCTCTGCTATAAAACCTCTCTTTCGGTATAATAATTCCAGGACCACTAGGTACAAGGGTTGTGGCAACTTGGATTTACCCAATGCTCATCCTGTCAAACACGGCATTAGGTCGCTCAGATACGCGGGCCCCACATTGTTCAGCAATATCCTAAATCTAAAAATAGATCTAAAATCCAGTAAGGTACTATTTAAGGGACACTTATCTGCTCTCCTCGAAGCCAAGTACTGAAATAATCCTCAGGAACCTCGCAAACGCGCTAAATGCGCGGTTGCAACAAATATTCACAAGGTATTACTAAGAAGCAAATGAAACGAAAGAAAAATGACCAATAAATAAATAAAGTACGAATGCTTGTGCTTATATATCAAAAAGAAATTTGCACCCTACCATCAAGCGCTGGCAAGACCCACATTCTTACTGATTCTGGCAGGTTTTATAGGTACATGTATCAGCTTTTTTCTTTACGCGCATTGAGAAAGCCTGAAGGACTTCTCCGTAAAAGTTATAGACGGACTTAGGGTGGGCCCTTCTCTGCTACGAAGGGCCCTCCCTCTTATTTAGGCATGACATTTCAGTTATATATGCAAATATGTCCGCTCTCTTGCTTAATGGGAAAATATATCTTGTTGTTGTTGTTGTTGTTGTTGTTGTTGTTGTTAGCCATCTATGCGAACCGCTTGTTCTCGTCCCATTAAGTTCGATCCCAAGTACAAGTAGATGTAAACCAGTGCGTCGATTTTTAGTCCACACGGCCCAAGTATTGCTATTAAAAGATCATGTGATATGCAGTCAAATGCTTTTGACAGATCCATCATTGCAGCGCCAACTACGTAATTCTTGACGAGGTTTTTTCTCCAAGTCTCTAACAGTCGAATTAAAACATGCTGACTATTATATTTATTTCTATATGCTGAAATAAAAACTGACAGATTCTTTTCTATATAATATATTATGGTGCTATTTGAAGTTTTAGCGACTTTTCAAAAATATTAGAAATTGTATTTAGAATACTTACAGGCCTGTTTTTCTTATTTTCCGAGCGGTCACCCTTTTTGTGAAGAGGAGCTACCGCCGCCTTATTAGCGCGGTACGGAAATACTCTCGGCTAGGCTAGCATTAATTGCTTTTGCGATGGGAGCATCAAGAGCATTTTGCAGCAAGTTTAATGACCTTTGGGGGAAGCTGGTCTTCGTCAGTTGACTTTGTTATATCTAAAGAACGTAATAGTTTATTAGTTTCTTCCTTAGAAATTTCTTTTAAGGTAAAAGGCTTGCCTTCTAGCGACATATTTTCAGATTTTATTTTAAATATACTTGGGTTATCCGCATAAATTTCATGAATGTGTTTTACAAGCTCCTCTGGTTCATCAGATTAAAAAATCTGCACAACAGTCTTTAGGCTGACGACCAGAGCTTTGCTCTGCAATGTTTATATAGTAGTTATTGAAAATTTCGCCAACTTCCTGAGGATTCTTCACGATGTAATCAATTTCTAATAGCGTTATTTCATCGTTTCCTTTAATTGCCTTGTTGCTAACGAGCGGTTTTATTAAACCCCAGAACTTTGCTTTAGTTAATAACCCTCCTTCAGTAACCAGTAGAAATCTGTCTTTTATAGCTTTTAATTTCAATGATATGCACGTATTTCTAATCTTCTTGTAATTTTGCATGTTTTCTGGCGTGGGATTGGCATTTTCTGTTTATCCAACCTGAATCTGTTCATGATTGCCTTTCTTAGGTCCCTGGAAATAAAAGGACCTCGGACTTCTCCGGTGTGTCCCAGTTTCACAGGGATTAAATAGACATTCCCTGACGCTACAGGAACATGCCGGATCGCATTGGCTGCGCTTTAGGGAAATTTCCTACGAGGACGTTTGAGGATGGCTTGCTTCGCTTGCGGAGTCCTTGGTTTAATCCTTTGTGTTTTATTTAGGCCAGGTAGGAATTTAATTGTACAGTAATTATTCTATAATTTATTGTAGGTCGAATATTCTTTTCGGTACCGTATCATGCTTTTAGCTTTTTATTGCTCTTGCTGAGCCGATAAGCGGCGGTCCGTTTGGCGTTCTGTTGTTATTGAGTGCACCTTTTTTTGCCCGTCTTGCCGTTTTCTGATTATACCTTTACATGCTTTATAACCCTCGCGTTTCACTTGCTATCTTGCATTTGGCCGGCGCTATTTGGTATGATTGGTAAAACTTCTACGTTCGGTGAATTAATAAACTGCCTATGCTAACAATAGGCAATTCGGCGAACATGTGTGAAAAGGTCAATGTTTTTGTGTTTTGGCTGGCTCGAACAATATACGTGGATCTTGATTGGAGCGGCATCTCCACACAGGGTGACGTTGCGTCCCAAGAGTTCACAACCCAGCGCTAGCGGCGCAGCATTAGCGGTAGCTTCTGATAGATAGGAAACCTGTGTAAGGAAAACACGTAACCGCGGCTCTTAAAGGAATCGAGGAGAATTTTGCTAGTTGCATCGACGCTGGCAGTTATGTTTTACCTGCTATAATTGAACACCCTACTTATTTAACAGGCGGAGGAAAACCTTCTCGTTTTTGCATGGCTGTGCTATCGCTTTTTAGCATAAGGAAGGGGCTTCGAACACAGAATCCCATCTGGTGTTTCTGATCTTGTATATACGAAGACGAGGTTGTGCTTTCAACGTTTCGCTAGCCACTTTTCAGAAAATGACTGCAGAGGATGTTCGTCCCCAACCTGCTGGACAAGACGCCGATCCTGGCTTTATGGAAACGCCATACAAGCACCCCAAGGTCCGGAGTGTACTAGAGCAACAAGGGCTACCTATATGCAAAGGCAATATGCAAGTCCGCGGCTGCCCGGCTGATGCTGATATGTGGAACTCGAGCCTCTCAGACATTCTTCATGATCACGAAAGCTCTGAAATTTTTTATCAGTATTTAGAAACGGAGCACAATTCGGTTATTTTTGATCTTTGGAAAGAATGTCAGAACTACAAAGCTTGTCCTCCAAATAAGGCCACGGCTAAAACAATCCAAGCCCGGTACCTCAGGGTTAAAGATGTCCGTGTTCCGGTGTCTGATCAAGCAAGAAATAACCTTGCAATCCGAATTCGAAGTAATAACGTTGATGATGACCTGTTAGAGGAAATTGAATTGGAGGTATATCAAAGCCTCCGTGACGTTTGGTATATACGCTTTCTCAAGTCGGACTTCTTGAAATGCTTTAGTGATCAATACAGTCGAAATCTTGGTAGTTCAACTGATACATGCCTTAAACCTGGATGTGCAGATAGGAAGCTTGCTTATAGCTCTCAGATGCCAAGGTAGCATTCACGTATTTTTGCTGTTTTTCAATGGTCATGCACTTGTGACCAGAGATCCACCTGTTTCATTGTTATAACATAACTGCTGCACATAAATGTAAAAGTATTTTATTGTACAATGGTATTATTTTCATTTTGAATTCGATGTCGCATCTTTTTTCTTGGATTAACATATTGATCTTCTTGGTTTTTAACCTTAAAATATGTCCATGATTAAAATGTTCCTCAGCTTGGTGGCAGCCATTGCTGTTGGCTATTTCTTTAATAAGCAGAGAAAAGCTTGAAAAGTCGGAAATATTCTTCTCATCCACCATTTTAAACCTGCGTTAATGCTTAAAATGGCCATTCTTATTTGTTGTGCCTTAGTTGCCTTTGTGATTAAAAGTCTCAGGCAACATGGTCTCTCAAGTTGTCTGTGCATTTTTTTTATTTCAGCCTTGTTTTCTCTATGCATTATTACAATGAAATTGTCACTGAAGTGTCTTTTACATTCTTATACCATGCAAACCTCTTTCTACCATAGTCACCCACCTGAAGATGTTGACTCGCGCCTATTTGACAATAGGCTACCTTATCTGACCACCAAAGATGTTGATGCTATTGGTAGTGATGGAATTTCTCTGTAAGCTGGTTTGCAGATAGTTTTTAGTTCTACATAAAGGCTTGTAATTAGGCTGTTATAAATTTTTGTTTAGAGTTCTTTAACTTTAACGATTCGGTTTATACTTTGCCTACGGGTTTATGGTGTTGCACCTTTTTTAGAATTAGTAAAAATCCTTGTTGATTTCAATGTGGTTTTTAAAATCATGGACCCCATTATAAAAAATTTCTGGTTTGCTCATGTAGTGGATCTGTTAATGCTGTGAGTAAAAATTTTTTTTTTTAAGGTGTCATCATGATGAGCTGCCAAATCCTAAAGACTTTAGACCGGTACGTTTTTGTAATTGTCCTGTAATTGATCACAAGTCAAGTCTTAATATTTACTGGAGCATACAAGATTGCAAAATTTTTCACCAAGTCTGTCAGCGAAATTAAAACAAGGGCTTTTTTCTATGGCTTTTAGAGCTTGCAAACTTCCTGTAAATCTTTTGTATAGAGTAGGTTGAGCGTTTGTTGGGTACAGTACAGTAGAATGCTCTGCAAGCATATTCTCAAATCTCAACTAATCCTTGAAATATGATGTCTATACTCTCTATGCCCGTTTCTTTATTAAGCCTTGCGCCTGTATTATGGCGGCCATTTTGAAGATTGTTAATCCTCCGTACTTATTTACTTAGGATAGTAAAGTCTGCCTTATAAAAGCTAAAAAGTTTTAGGGTTTTGCTCTTTTAAAACCACGCAGCAGACGTCCCCTAACTTTTTGTCTGCTGTTTGTGCTTTCTCCCCTCTTATGGCATCCTTTTCTCCTTGTTTTGATTATTTCCCCTGCCGACAGCGCCGCTGTTGATACACGATGAAAGTCATTGTTTTGAGTTTTCCGTTAGAGGCATGCCAGTTCGGGTGGATAAGAGGGTCGCAAAATTTCTGGTTGTGGCTAGTGGTGAATATGAGCTGAGATTTGCCTAGCTTGGGTGAATCCCGCACACCTGTTTTGGTTCAGTAATCGTTGTGAGACGCTTTTTCAGTCATTAGATGACCTCAGATAAAATGTAACAGGACTTGTGCTGTTGCAAAGGATAAAGATTTTAGTGGTCGGCGATGTTGTCCATTTTTACCCTGACCTCTGTTTTTGGCATGTAGCGTTTTTTTTTTAATAGTCGATATTGATAAGACGGCTTCTGTGAGGCTTGTGTTTTTTTTTTTTAAGAGAACCCATCGAATGAGCAAGGAGAAGGCCATGCCGCCAGCTGAGTTTGCGCGTGTCCTCTCGGAAAAATTGATGAAGGTGCTCAGGGAGCAATGTGCGCAAGAGTCAAGCGAGGAGGTATGCTGCTTTTTTGTAATAATCTGCGGCGCTATTCTAAGAGAGGATTTGTAGAATATTAAAACATTCGGGGATTTGAGGATTGGCTAATCTGATTTGGATTTGGAGGTTTGGAATGTTGGTTACTAATGTGCTTTTTTTGTATTTTAGAACTGTGACTCGCGTGGTGAGAACCCTGGTGGCATTCATGTGCTTTGCCCGTCGCATTTGTCGTACCACGCGCCTCCGCTCCCAAGTGGAGCTGCATCAGATTGTTCGTCTTACTTTCCTTGCGATGGACGTTCGGTTGCTGGCCAGTCATCTCACAGTGGTTCAGGGGCACTATCTCAGGTAGATACTCTTATTTATAAAGAGTCTGCAAAGGAGTTGATGAAATCCGTTAAAAGGCATCTCAAAGGAACCATGCTGGGCTGCAAATGTCAGACTTGTGTGGATAGCTGTAGAAGTCTTTCTGGTTCATCCTACGCGGGAATGGGACCTGGGGCTAGGGATCCTTGCGTACCACTGTATAATCAAGAAAGTGCGTTATCTCAACGATTATTTAGTCCGCAAGTATTGTCAACGTGTAGTGCAAATTCGACAGCATATACTGGGAACTTCCAAGCTGCGTTAGATCCCGAAATTCCTTCTTTGGAGAGTTCAAAGATATTGCAGTGGATGGAGAAAAGCTCTCAGTACTCGCAGCATAATTATTTGGATCCCTCTCCATCTCCTGGTCATAGAAGGAAAACTACTCGGCAACCTCTGTTTTACAGCAATCCTCTGCAGAGTACTCAACCGATCGCAACTGACCCAGGGATGCCGCCCTTGCCGCCACCTAATACGAGCACGGTTCTTGAAGAAGTTAATCGGCGCCTGCAGTCAGGAAGTGGATCTTCTTCTCAGCCCGGCACTATGCGTATACCGGACAAGTAAGATCCCTTCACTCGCCCATGCCCGCCTGTATTTTATGTTCGCTCGAGTTCGAATCTTTCGTTTAATGATATTTGCTGTTCTTACTGTTTCTTTGTGTTCTTGCCAATTTATTACTTGAAATAGTGAATGAGGTCAGGCGATGGATGGCAATTTCATTGCGTATGAGATTTTGTATCATTTTCCGTCTCATGTTGTGTTTGCGTTTGTAGGTCCACTGCTGCTTACTATCAAGGTGGAGCGCATGGAGATCTGTATGGTCATGTTTACCCCACTGGTCATAACAACTCGCTGTTGACTGGATCCCACCCGAATGGTTATGCCGATTACGAACGCCAAAGCAGTATCGGGGAAAATTCTCAGTGGTCAGACTCAAGGTCTTCTGTTTCTTTCAATGCTGCTCGTTCGGAGATTTCGTCAGCCCCCTCTTCTGCGTCTCGCATGTGGCATGTGGATGCTGGCAGTGAATTTCACGGTGATTACTGGGTAGATGAAGCTCGCTCCGTCTCTCTCTCCGACAATCACTACGGATCAGCTCGCGTTGCATGTGATGCACAGAGCAGTCACCACAGTGAGCCACGTTCTTTGAACAAAAGCCATGCTCAAGGTCTGCGCCACGAGGCCATGCGCGCTCCAGCTAGGGATCAGGAGCGAACTCGCGTCCCGGATCTTCTTCGAAGCGATGGACGCTGCGAAAATTTCAGTGAAAGTAGCGCCGGACGAAGTGCTGGTAGTGGAAGTAGCAAGTCGCAGTTAAGGAACTCAACCACCGTTACGTATTATTTCTGCGGGGATCCGATACCTTTCCGTATCAGTGTACCTTCTAGGGAGGTTACACTGGCACATTTTAAAGAGCAGACGAAGAAAGGAAATTTCAGTTACTTTTTTAAAACTCTAAGTGAAGACGACGGGGAAGTAGTATTCTTGGAAGTAAAGAACGACCTGGACTTTTTGCCTCGGTATGACGATAAAATTGTAGGAAAAATTATTAAAAATGAGTGATAAATAAAGAAAGCAACGAAATTGTTCATACTCAGTATTATGTAGTGTCATGCTTGTCGATTTTACGCGGTAGCAGTTTTATGGAGAACGCAAGTAATTATTATTGCCAGCAAAAAGATGTTAGACTTACGGCACGTAACCGGCCCTCTTAGTGGTGCGTCATTATCTGTTTGGTTGAGCTAGTTTGATTTCTAAAATTGTTCCTGATGCCTTTTTGCTGAAACTCCCTGTGTGTGTCAATCAATTGGCTTCGAAATGAGGATTTTAAATTGCGAGATCTCGTACTTTTCAGGAAAGAAAAGCATCGAAATTTTATACATTTTAATCGCAGATTCAGCGGCATGAGCGTCGAAGGTGTTACATTTTCTGATGGTGGGTTTTCTGGTGGTTTTATTTGCTTGATCAGTTAAAGCGTCTAGTCTTTGCCTTGACACATTGTACTTACCTTTTACATTTTGTAACGTCCTTTCTGACACTACAGTGCCAGCTTACGAGCCATACTATCGCCTAATTCTTCAGTTTAGTTCATCGCAGCTTGCCGCGTTTTGGGTGCCATGATAGCTCAACTAGGACGTAATATTGGAAGCTAGTACCTGCTTCTAGGTTGACTAAAAGTGCAGCTAAGAAACAAAGGCGCGTGGCGTGTGGGCTTATTGTTGCGTGGCCGTCGCGATTGTAAGTGCATGAATGTGACTTGAATTTACCGTTAATTTCCTGAAGTTCCCAGCGCTTACCGGAACAAGTTGTGAAGCTTTTCAAAGAAAGCCATACACAAAAAATCGTTATACTCATCGGTCAAATGACGATCAGAGATTTAATCGCATTTAAACTCTCTGGGTACGCATCGTCGTTCTCAGTTCGTCGAGAGGAATAAAAAACTCTCGTTAAAATCATTGGGAAGACTCTTATCCCAGTCGTTCATGAATAGTTACAAGCTATTTGTGATCGAGCGTTGGCTTGCCTTGTCGTAAGAATAAAGTAGAATTCGGCTCTTGAAAAATTGGAATAAGAATGTCAGAGGATCAGATGTTTGTCCTCTAACAAAAACCGTCTCGCAAAGACACGAATCTTGCATTCGATAGATGAACTTCTTGGCAATGACGTCCAATAAATGGTATTGTTACTAGATTGCAACCGATTCATTTTTTATTTTCCTTACGACGACACGTCAACGTAACGCATTGACAAGAAATATTCGCTCGTCTAGTGTCAAGCTTATGCTTTAACTTTGCCGACGAATAAGAAAACAACAGGCATTGGTAACTGAAAGTGCAGGTACGCAAGTCATTCAAAAGTGGAAAAAACGTTCGAAAACATTGAGTTTATTCTTGAACAAGTGATATGGAAATTTATTATTCAACGCAAGTCAATTAACCTAGCTAAACCCTATGCAATACGACCGTAATTGGATGTTAGTAAAATAACTGTGCATATAGTAAAATAACGGTTAGTGGACCTTGCAGTATCCCTACTGATCCATCCGACATGCATATCTATATCTATCCTATCTTTCAGGAAGGTATCTTCCCGAAGAACCTGAAAATAGCAAAAGTGGAGTTCCAATATTCAAATCAGGGCAAAAGCATGCGTGTAGTAATTATTGTCTGACTTCACTTAGTTACAAGATGGTATTTAGATACACGTGTGTTTGTTTAACAATGGCACGTTGAAAAACTACATAGAGTGTATGATCAATTCTGTACCTTAAGCCCCTTAAACTCAAAATTAACATTAACACTCAAACTTACTGAGAAGCATGGGAGAAGCAACATAAAATACAAAGTGGTGTTGTTACTTGAGGCCCTTACTTTGGATATCATACGTACATGACTTTCGTAGATGTATCTCTATCGTTGATCCGCAACATTGTCCTGGCGATACCTCTATCTTGTACAAGAGTAGGTCCCTAAAACAAAAGACAAATTAAGGATGAAATTACAATTTAATCATTTACTGTAGCCTTTTTCACACTCATTATCAGACTGATAACCTTTTCAGATAATAAAGACTCAACCACTAAACGCTTTTCACAACTTGGAATACTGAAATTGCAACAGGTTATTGTGATCAACTTGTGCTTGCTCATGCTTGACTGGTTTAATAAAAAACGAGGGTACGTCGACGAAGAGTATTCGATAAATTCTTTAAATTAAGCCCCTCAAATTCGATCATGTGAGATAGCATTCTCCCAAATTAAGATTACCACTCAGACTAATTGACAAGTATTGGAACGCCAATACAAAATACAATAGTCCTATCAGCTCCAATATCCTTTACTATGTAAATATTAAAACATACAATTCGGAGCAAAGTTTCAAAAAGCCCATAACGACGTTATTGTTGACTTCGTACGGACTATATAGTTTCGTATGCACACATCCATGGTAGTAAAAATTAAAAGTCACATTATTGTAGTGCATTACTTAATTGAACGCAGTCATTTTTATGAAACTTCTATATTATGTACATGTATTTGGTACTTTCATTATTGTCGATGGTCCACTCCAAAGGCGAGGGTTATGACAAGGTGACGGTTTTGCAGTCATTTTTGTTAATGGTTTATCTTATGCCTCTGAATTTCATTTTCATCTGCTTTGCAATCAGTATTGACGGTATTATGTGCTCGATATATCTCCATATCGAATGCAGTCTTGGCGCTGGTACCTAAACGCTGGCGATTGCTTTATTCATATTCATACTGTCAAGGCGTTTCGTTCTACGTGCTTATTTTCGACTTCGTGTAAACGACGTCTCGTTGGCACGCTGGCTTGAGAATGCGCTGCCTGTGAACTTACCTCGCATGCAAAGTAGTATTGGTCTTGACGTGAACCGACTGATCAAGTTAGAATGTGAACAAGAGAAAGAGATTGGTTTGGTTTGAGCTTGTGAAAGCATTTAAAGTAAAAACGTTGGAATGAGTGGTTGTTCAAATCTGTTAATGCTCTTGAAAAGCATCTTTTGTAGATGGGTCGTTGGATCACTTGCCGACAGTCAAAGTTGTGTGGATACAAGGACTCGTCAGAGGAACTGTTTGGTGGTCTGGAACTGAGTCTTGGTTTTTAGAAGTTCGTCAGACAGGTCATATTGCGCAGTGCTATGGTAATTTCAGGAGCGAAGATTAGGATTCCCACCTCTTTGGCAGACAAATATTCCCCACGGTCTACCGGCTGGGTGATCTTGTCTGTGGCTGATCATGACCGGAAACGACATCAGAACTAAAAGTGTGGACTATTAGCAAGCGTTGTTCGACAAGATAGTATGGTACCTACCGTTCTAAGCTAAATCCGAAAAACTGTGTTCTAGTGCAGTTCGCAGGGTAAACAGTGCGTGGTCATCAGAACGGTGTAGTTGGTGGTTGAAAGATTGAACGTTAGTGAACGGAAACATCGAACTCAAGAAAGACTCCCTACGCGAGCGATCTGCGTGTATTTTCGTGGTTATAAGTAAGACTGTTTACTTGTTTGCTGGAATTATGTTCTATAGAAAAAGTATGGGCTCTGTTAACGTTAAGTGCGACAACAATCGGCTGCGGCAAGTTAAAGCTTATTGTTATCGTAGAGACTTATTTTTGGCTGGTGTGTAGGCAGCTGTGCCGCCGCATCTGTAAATGTTCTTCTTTTGAATAATATTACGCTTGTACGCGTGCAAGTCTTTTCATATAGCTAATAGAATCTTTATGGCGACTTCGCGGCAGCGGTGGCAACGGACAACTTTGTAACTGAGTGTACTCTTGTCAAAAAAGGAGTTCTCCAAGGAGACTGCTCAGCCCGTTAATTTTTTATATGACGATGAACTCGTTTGTCTAGCATATCCGATCTCCACAATATGAATAATTAGGATTCCAGTTCTCAAGACTCTTCCATCACCGCAACTGGCTCCAGTTTGCTGAAGATGCGGCAAGTGTTAGCAGTCTTAAGTCGGAAAACCAAATATTACTAAACAAACTTGCCAAATGGTGTGCATGGAGTGACAAGATTGTGCAGGTTGACAAATGCTTTGCGTTTGGAATGAAAAAGGTTGGTAGTTCATCCAAGCAAGTTAGGCCGAATTTATTTCTTAATAATGGAAGAGTAAAGCCCGCGGAAATAAACGATTACTGCGAGAACGCACGCAAAAGATTAAGCCGACGTCATTCCAACGCAGAATGAATTCAATCGAACGGTTCGAAACACGTGAAAATGTTCGATCACCACGCCGTTGCGGCACAACAGTTGAAAAACGAGAGCATCCACCCTCCTCTTCTTCGTCGTAGCTGGAGCTTTGAAGTCGATCCTCATGCTGTCGCAAATTTTCCTCCAAGTTGAGCGGTCAGTCATCGCTTTTGAGACTTTCTTGATAGTTGGAAGCCTAGAGTCCTGCAATATTGATTTAACATATGTCATTCGGCGATGCCAATTTGGCTTGAAAGCTCCGACCGGGTCAAAGAACAAGGCGGCTTGTACTGGGTTCTCAACTCTGCGGTGGCAGTGGCCTCAAAACTTAATCGCCTCATGCCTATTGTTGAACTGATTGGCGGTGTGGAGCCGTAAAGGCTGCTTTTGGTAGTATGATACGAGACTGTATGAGACTGTATGACGGTATGAGACTGATACGAACTGTCTAGAGCTTCCCAAAGGAGACGCGTGTATGTCCCATCAAGACTGCGTTCCTGAGCTGCGGTTAGAGGCCAGCTTTCCGAGCCATGTACGAGGACAGGTTCGAATGTGGCTCGAATAGTTTTTAGTGAACTCCTTACTTAGATTTTCCGCCTTCCATAGATTTGACAGCTTGCTTGCTGTTGACCAAGCCTGCGCTTATCGGACAGCTATGTCCTCATAAACCGAGCTCATCCAGAATCCCAAGTAGCAGAAGTCGTCTACAAACTCCAGTGTTCCTGACAAGAGTGATAGCGTGTTCCTCGGTGTTTTTGAATTTATTAGCATGGTCTTTGTTTTTTATCTATCGATGGTGAGGCCAACTTCTAAAGCAGCTGACTCTAAATTAGACAGAAGAGACTGTGCGTTTGAGATGGTTCCAGACATTAGTGCAATGTCGTCTGCGTAGTCAAGATCTGTCAGGTGTACAACTGCCTGGCGAGAGCTTCTACGACGTTTCAGAGTTACTCTCATCTTGGAGATCATTGACTCGCAAAGCACGTAGTCAAGAAAGATGATAAAAAGAAAGGGGACAGGAGTGTCGCCTTGCAAAACCCCAGTCTGTATGGGAAAAGTTGTTGTGTCTCCATCCTGAGTTGATACGAAGCTGCGGGAGTTTTGATGTAAGCAGCGTATTGCACTAGTGACTGCGGATGGAATTCCATAGGCGGCTAGTATAAGGAACTTCTCGGAAATTCTCGGTTAACAGAATCAAAAGCTTTGGCAAAGTCGGCAAAAACGGCGCGCAATGTAAAATCTTTCTTGGTTGCTGTTTCTTTAATTACGAGCTGAAGAGTCAATATTTGCTCCATTGTAGACCTCGACTTTCGGAAGCCTATTTGGTTGCTCCGAAGAAATCTTTCAACAGGTTCTCTGGTGCGATTCAGGAGGTTCCGATTCAATAGCTTGACAGATGATTAATGCCTCTGTACGAGCTATATAGAGACAGCTCACCCATTCTAGGCATGGTGACGATGGGATTTAGTAAGAATTTTGACGGTGTCTGGCAAGTTGCGTAAGTTATGTTTAAGATGGGGTGTGTGGAGAAGGCCATAAATGTGTGGGTCATGTAGAACATCGCGTGTCACTCCATCTGCACCGCAAGCGTTGCCTTTTGTCAACTGTTTCCCTGCAGTTAGCACTTTGTCAAGACTTATGTTTCCAGTTTGTAGGTCATGCAACACGTGGGCATTTCCCTCCAAGACTCGTGTTATCGTGAAGTCGTTTGAAGCGGGACCTACGTTGTTTAGCAAACCCTCGAAGTAGGCTTTCCATCCAGCTGAACCTTCAGTGGGATTGCCAGCTTTGATTTTCGCTGCTGGTTTTGTCTTTTTCCCCCAGAGATTCCTTATCGTTTTCCAAACAACTGACGACTTTCTACTTTCATCAACAGCTTTGACGTTTTCTAGCTGACCTTCTATGTATTTCCTTTGGCTTACCGTATACTGCAGAGCCAGCGCCTTTGATGCTGCATTGACTGCATCCCGTGTGCCTTTCGAACGGCTCCGCCGGTGGCTAGCTTTTGAGGACGCGAGGCGAGCACGGGCTGATTTTACTGCGGCGTCTTTACAGAAAACTCTCTCTTTTAATTTAACGGCAAGAGGATTCTACGAATGGCGTATACTTTTGTCTGTGATCTGACAATGTGGTGGTGAGACAGGTGAAGGTATTGATAAAGTCACTACGAAATGAGCTTGCAACTTCCGGGTCTTCGAGTGCTGACCACTCATACCGTTGCAGCTGTGGTCGTGATGGTTGACTTGCACAAAGGCAGAGCTTAACATTTGCGATTATTATCCGGTTGCAAAAGGTCTAAATGTATAGGCGTTGCAGTTGCTCACAGAGTTTTGATTTTTTTTGGCGAGTAACGATGTGGTCTATCTGTGATTATCTGTGTATTTTGAGGACTTCTATGTGTATACAGGCGACTTTGAAATTTTCTGAATACAGTGTTAGCAGAGAAACGTGAGTTGGCTGAAAGGAAATCTAAGAAATATCGGAGTTTCTGTTAGGAGGAGTGGTATAACAACAACAACAACAACAACAACAACAACAAGATTATTTTCCTCAGAAATGTAGCTTACATAGACAAACTCGGATTGGGAACGCAATCAAAAATCTGGGCTCACTTCTGTATTTCTTTTATGTGTACAATGCAAACACACACTCACTTAGAGTACTGCAAATGAGGGAACAAAATACTACCTCAACTTCATCATAAGTGAGAATCTGTGCAACTTTTCGACGTGCTTATCAAGCTTTCAAAGATAAGAGAGACAA
This sequence comes from Craspedacusta sowerbii, assembly GCA_003687565.2. Lineage (NCBI taxonomy): Eukaryota > Metazoa > Cnidaria > Hydrozoa > Limnomedusae > Olindiidae > Craspedacusta > Craspedacusta sowerbii. The sequence goes on from QQSS02203069.1 coordinate 18,433, forward strand.
ACGAATCAAACGCGGGCATTAGAGGGAAAACATGGGTCACAACACCACGCCAAGCCAAGGCTCAGCGTCTAACATGAAGTAAAGTCAACTCAAATCAGAGCGAATACGAATGGAACTGTCGTGTTAGAGTTTGTACCAAGGTCGCAAAACACCCGCACAATAGGACCGCAATTTCAATGCAAGTCACCATACCTCTATCAAAATATGAATCATACCTAAAATACTTGTCTAAGAAACTGAAACACCCATAAATAATTGAATCCGTCACCTAGTGTACGCAATGGTAAAACATGAACATAAATACGCAAACACACGTTGCAAAATATCTACATTCGTTCAAAGTTAAACATACGCAGCGACCAATAATGCTTTAATTTCATTTCTAAACATTGATTTTGAATTAAAGATTTTTATGTCAGTATCATTTAAGTGGTTGTAAAGTACAGCGCCTTTAAATTGTGTATTACTACTACCATAGAGTTCAGTCCTTCTTACAGGTAGTGAGAGCTTTGCTAATTTACTTGTTATCGTCTTCACTTTAGAAGTGTGATAGTTGAAAAAGTTGTCTATGGACCTTGGCAGCTTCTTCCATTGCCAGTCATGCATTAATAATGACGTACTTAACGTAATTTCATCGTCTAGTTTCATATTCTCTAATTTAGAGAATAAGTTAGATGTAGGATGACTATAACAGGAAAATGTAATTATTCTTATGGCATGCTGTTGTAGCATCGAGAGTCTACTTGGTGTATTTTTGCAAGCTAGGCACCAAGTAAGACAGCCGTATGTTAGATGGGTTTGTAATAAGCTGTAATATCATGATGTTATAGTTGTTGCATCGACATAGTAACGAACTTTAGAAAGCAGTCCAATTTCCCTTGCTAGTTTTCTTAGAAACATGAAATCTCCACGGGAGTCTTGAATCGAGTACAACACCGAGGTATTTTACTTTGTTAGATAAATATATTTTCTTGCCTTTGATCTTTAGAGTAAGTATAACATCACAGCCTTTTCTTCTAGGACGATATGAGAGAATTTCCGTCTTAGCCGCATCTAAAGACAATCTGTTGGCGCAAACCCAATCAAAGATATCTGAGATTTTATGAGTCATTAGTGTTTTCAAATTTTTAGGAGATAAACTTCTAAATGAAATAACAGTGTCATCAGCAAAATGCTGTGCAAATCCAGATGACAAGCAGTTATGGAAATCTTTAATATAAAAAAGGAACGGCAGGGGACCTAAGACAAAACATTGGGGAACACCGAAATCCATGGAACAAATCTTGGCAGTATCATCCTCAATAGCAACGAATTGTTTTCGTCTTAGAAGGTACGAAGAGAACCAAGATTGGGAAACTCCACGAATTCCGTACACTTCAAGCCTTCTAAAAGAATTTTTTGGTTGACTGCATCAAAAGCCTTTTCTAAGTTCAAAAACAAGCTACATGCATATTCACCACGATCAAGTATATCACGTATATTACAAACAAAATTAATTAACGCGTGATTCGGTAAATGCTGTTCACGGAAACCGAATTGTAGGTCATATGTAATTTTAGAAGTAACTAGAAACTAGTAAAGACGCGTGTACATCGCTTTCTCGATTATTTTGCTTAAATTGGAGAGCGACGAGATAATTGCGACATTTTTCTGTGGGACCAGATTTGTAAACAGGTACAACCTTTGCAAGTTTTAATATATCCGGAAAAATACCTTTTTTGAATGACTGATTAATAATAAGTGAGATTGGTGCTGCCAGTGATGATGATCCAATTTTTAAAATATTAGTAGGAATACTATAAGGACCAGAAGCCCTAGAAGCGTTTAGTGAGTTTATGATTTTCGCTACCTCGATTGAGTCAGCTTGTTATAATTAATGCGAGGAGGCATGCACGTCATAAAGCTTGTTGGCGAGTTTGGTATTTCAGAGTCAAGGGCTTTCCCGATAGAGGAAAAAATAATCATTGAATGCATTTGCAATATTCAGGGGCTTTGTGATCAAGTAGTGTCATGGTCCAATAACTTTGAAGGGTAAATAATTTCTTCTTGTTTATATTGATGATTGATTTAATGCCCTCCCGAGTTTGCTGAATATTGTTCTCGTGTTGCATAAAATAGTAATTATAATACATAATTTTACTTTTCCTTATCAGTCTCACGACAGAATTTCTCTGCTTCTTATATTTCGCGTAAGACTTATTCCTTTCGTGTTGCTCTGTTCTCTTATTTTAAAAGTTTATCTCTAACTTTCATTGACTCAAGAATGTCGTAAGTAATCCACGGTTTTGTCGAAGACTCACTTCTTTTTTGGTTGATTTCCAAAGGGGATGCCATTACGTACAGAACATCGTTAACCTTATCTATAAAAATGCGCGTTAAAACATCAGGGTTTCCTTCGCCATCAAACAGGAGCTTCCAATGAATACTAGATAGTTCTTCAATTAACTCGTTTCGACTAAAGGTTTTGTACGATCGACCTTCAATGGGTATCCTTCCGCTCTTCTCGGTCTTAAGGTTATAATTAGTAAAAAATAGAAAACTGCGCAAAGTGATCAGAGAAAGAGCAAGTTAGGTTACCATTTACTGTATCGCATTTCATGTTGTTAGTGAAGACATTGTCTATCAGTGTTTGTGATCGCGGCGTTATTCGACTTGGCTGTAACATAGGCGGCTGAAGATTATGGCTTGTGACTATATTATAAAAGTCGGATGATCCGGTAGAGGTATCATAACTAAGCAAGTTTATGTTAAAATTGCCCATTATAGTCACCAACTTGTCCTTTTTTGTGAATTTTTTCAAGAATTTTTACTAAGCGCTCTTCCGAGAACTTAGAAGAAGGGACGTTTGGGTGTTTATATATGCAACCGCAGATTACATTTTTCTTCCTAGCTTGAGATATTTCAATAAAAGTTGTTTCATAACTGTTTTCACTCTGAAGGCAAAGATCATGTCTGATTCTCATGTTATTCGCAACGGAGTTATGGACATATAAACCAGTTCCACCTGCGTTACTGAGTGTTCTAGTATCAACAAATTGATATTTATCTAAGACAATACGCGTGTTTCCGTCAAAGGTAGGCTTTGAACGCATTTCTGAAGTTCCTATTTCTTTAAATTCAAACTTAGCAATGTTTAAAAGGCTGCTTAATTCATCGTGATGCTTGATCAATGAGGCGATATTAATATTGAAGAAGCTTAACGAAGAACTTGAGTCAAACTTTCGATCCAAGAATTCGTTGACATCGTAGTACTTAGATGAGTTGTTATGAAAAGAAATTTCGTCAAATGTCAAGGTATGTCCGGGTATTTTCTCAAGTAGTGAGCGCACACTGAAACTGGGTAGAAGTTTCATATTTAGGTGTGGTGGCTCCTCTAAGGCGCTGAAAGATAGCGTTAAAGTTTCATCATCAATTCTATTCTATCGAAGCTCGTTTTGAAGGCATTTCCACGAGCAATTAGGATTAAAGCTTTTAGTTTTAATATTAGAACATTTTGCATGCAAGTACGAGTTACAGGAAGAGCAGGAGATATTACGCAGATGGTGAAGTATAAAGCGCTTACAGATTTTACATTTGTGATTATTTATGATTTTTTTTTTTTCATAAGTCTACAGATGACTTATGACAGTAACAAATAAATATAACCCCGTTTGCAGTAAATAGGAGGGTTTAATATGAAGTGAGCTTACTTGATCCTTCAGGTCACCAATCTTTGCTTCCAATCTATCAATAGTTTGCTGCTGCTTTGTGATATTGTCATGTCATATCGTCAGGAGATTTGCATCTCTCCAAAGCGCCTTTGAAGATTGACAGTGCTTCTTCGGTATCAGTGAATGACTGATTTTGTCTCGTGGAGATTTTTTCAGTTTTCGTGCCATCGCAGCAGCAAATTTTCGTAAACGTAAATCAACGAAAGAGACGACGGGGCTCCAACCAGCAAATCAATCACAAACACTTAACTCGGCCCTCTTAATATCTTTGCAGCTGCTCTAAGTGCACATCCGCTCGCTAAGCTGTCCTCCGAAGAGTATATACACAGTATACACAGAGCATATTCTCAGAGCATATACACAGTATGTAGAGAATATAAACCCAGGGGCAGAGTTCACAGGCCTGTGGGCGAGCGTTCTAGTCTCCGACATTCAATAGAAATGAATGACTGCCCACGTGGTTCAATGTCCGCTGCATATCAGAATAAAACCATTCTAAATTTGATTCAGAAGCCGCGCTTGTAGGTGAGTACCATACGATGACCACCAATTGGGGAAATGATTCCTGCTGCTTTTCGTTCTGGCAAGTGAAGGTTATTCTGCTGACATTGGCTAAAGCGGAGTAGGTCCTTGGACACCAAAAGACCGACACCGCCGTTTCTCTGATCGTCGGCAGATTGAGTGAACAAATTTCCACCCACCCTCTAGGTCCAGATGCCTTCCTGGAATCTTATGCGATGTTCTTGAATACCAACGGCTGCAAGGCTCATCTTTTCTGCCTCGGCGGTCAATTCACCCTGCTTCCATGATGAGTGAGCGGCAGTTAAGTGTTGCAAACTTGAAAGTGAGCTTCATGTTAATTAATGGCAGTTGACAACTATTTTGTTAAGGCGATGATAAAGATAATGGCGATGCTTTTGTCGTTAACCTTGCGGTACGCTCGCAAGAGCTGCCCGAACGTACCGGAGGCCGTGTTTAACCGGGTGGCGCCTCACCCGGCATAACATTTAGGTAGGTTGTGTGAAGCATGAAAGTTTTCGTGGCTATGGTCATAAACATCTACTGCACGGTTTGCCAGGCCACATGCAGTTCCCTGTAATTACCTCCGTTCTTTGGAAGAGACCCGACCTTCAGTTTCCGGCAGCTCAGGGCACAGGAATGAAGTAATTGCCGGGCGTGGAAGTGAACGGGTACCCTTGGGTCACAAGGGACCTCTTCCGCCATCACGTTCATAAGAATGCCGCTGCTGCCCAGCACCCTGACACGAGGTTTTAAGCGACCTCAGCTCGCTTGACGTGAGATGAACCCTGTCAACAGGCCAATATGATATAATATAATATATTATAACGTAATATAATACAATTTATTTTTTTAAGCTTGAAGCGTATATTTTATTTCGTGGTTTAATACAGCTACTGATCTGAGTCTGCCACTCGCTTTACAGGTATGCCAGGTCAGCTTTGATCAAGTTACCAATGTAAAAGTTTTGGTTAAAAGATTTAGTTGTTGACTATATTATCCAAGGGTTGCTTTGCCCAGGTTTGAGAAACGTCCGATACAGATAAGTCCCAGCTTATTCGAGACAGGAAGTACTCTTGGTATAGCTGGATCTTAAATCGCGGATGAAATGGAAACTCTGAGATCTTTCCCAAAGTAGTGGTGGTTTCCAAAGTAAGTTTGGATTTGTGTTTCTCGCTCGTCATTTTGAAGTCGAAATGTCTGCCCAAGTAGCCTTCATCGATTTCAACGGGACAAATGCGTTGTTTATTTATAAATAGGTTTGATTTGACCTGCTTCACTGTCTAACCGACCATCCTTACCCCGAAGGAGTGGCATTTATCAACACGAATGGTCATTTTGCTCCAGGAGCACCATTATGACAATGCATCTAGTAGAGTTTGGTTTGCTGGCTCCACACTAGTTACTGCAGCTGCGTCGTCGGTAAACCGCAAGCAGTAGCGATTAGCAAATAGATCGGAGAAACGGTATCCGTATTGTTCGAACGGGAGGCGAATATACTGGACGAAAGTATTCATGAACATGTTGAAGATTAGTGGACTCAGGCAGTCTCCTTGCAGCACTCCCTTTTTGATTGGAATAAAGCCTGTAACGAAGGTATTTGTTGCCATAGCTGCGCTAAAATTTCCGAACATGGACGTACAAATTTCTGAGATTTCTTTCGAGATTTAATGGTAATCAAGAACAGATTTTATGCTATCGTGCTCACTTCTCCAAAAGCGTTTTTCAGATCTAAAAGGTGATCGTCAAACTGCGGTGCTTAATCCTAGCTTGGTCTATTATCAAAAGTCCCACTTAACTCTGGAATAAGACCCTTTTGAACGTGGCTCTCTGCATATCCATTCTCGAGCAGGAAGGCGTTTATTCTAGTACGCAGTAACGATGTAAAAACTTTCAGACAAATCCGCGCAAGGGTGATTTTTCTGAAGTTTGCTGGATTGTTGTCATTTTGGCGGTTATTGGTGCAGATAAGCGTGCACGGAAGATCTCCTTTTTTGGGTACGTTTGGTTTGGCTTGTTTTCCG
>QQSS02203070.1:0-11985 GCA_003687565.2 Craspedacusta sowerbii
ATACATACATACATACATACATACATACATACATACATACATACATACATACATACATACATACATACATACACGCAGACAGATATTTAGGTTGCGTAGATAGAAAAGCGCTTCCTTCGATCTGGAAACGGCATTGCGAAGAAACAAGTCCGCACAGACTTGGAGATGGTCGAGTCGATGACGTAAATAGGTTGTGTTAATTGCACTGTTGAAGACATCGGATTGCGAAGTGAGGTCGCTTTGTTTGCGAGGTTTGTTATTTATCCGAACGATTCATTGATTTGGGGTGTTGTTACGCAGCATGACTGACCGTTCATTCGCTTCATCTCCACCGAATGGGAACGGGTGTCGAGGGCAGGAAGCCTTTTCTGCTTTTCTGTAGCAGAGGGCAAAATCATTTCTTCTTATGTCGTCTTTTCGACGAGCCTTGTCTGGCAATTGCAAATGGACGTTTTGACATCGAGAATGTGAAGTGGTCACCCATTTGCGTCAGTGACTAAGTGTTGATTAATACGCGTATGTGAGTTATCTCGACGAAGGAAATCTGTCGATCGCCCCTCGCGCATGATAAACCCCAAAAGGGGGGCATAATTAATAGCGCTCATCTTTGGGTTTTAACGTTTCTGTGATCGTGTTGTGCAAGCTAAGCAAGCCGCTTGATCGCAAAGTCATTACGCGGCTGTGACCAAGGATTCCCCTGACAACGCGAGGACGCGTCATGGTAACTAGGTATGTCCTAATTTAGATGAGAGATATTTTGCTTATGCTATTAATCCGGATTATTTGAGCACCCCTTGAATGCGGAATTTTCGTGCAACAAGGAAAAAAACACGCCATGGAATGGGGCTATTTTGACGATGGGGGGGGGATGAATCTTAATTAGCATTTGGTATATATATAATGGTTTTTCTCTGCGGATGGAAATCTCTTTAAGAAAACAAAAAATATTATGACCGTAGAAACCATGTACCTCATGGCGAATGTGCTTTATCTAAAGTCATTGAGCGTAAGATTCAAAATATTATCGAACGAATTTAACTTTCCTGCGCAATGTGGCGTTAATTGTGAGCGAGTTTTCACGTCTTGTCGAAATCTACAGGACTGCTATCATGGGTCCGCATCGTCTTATGGGGCACTTTTGGCCTCCTCTTGGGAGAGCGTTCCGTAAGACATTTTTCTTTTGATCTCGTATTTCACCGAAGGCATTTGCTAGACAGTCAGCCTATTTTTCGTAAGACGAGAAGACACAGACCATGTTAGCTGTTGGCTCTCAGTGTATTTGATAAGTGAAGAAGTATTTGCCGGTATGACCGTGATAGACATTTCTTTTAAGATATTGTGACGTTTATGTTGATGTGCGCAGCCCCCTTCCATAAATTTCTGCATTGCCAAACGTTGATATGTGCCCGTGACACAGGGGATCATGGTTCATCAAGCGTGAGCCTGTGAAAAACTTTCTCATAGGTCGATTAAGAAATTCCTGCATGGCATTAATATTTTACAAACAATTAATATCTAATGAGTAGGGTGAGCACGTTCTACTCTTATATTCATTTTGTAATACAGTTTATCGTCAAAGTTATCAAAGGATATTTACTTAGAAAGCGCAATCGCTGACAATGTGGTCACGCCTTCGGCGAGTGTCGTCTTAATAGGCCGTGGTGGCGTCCGATGAAGGGCAGGCCGTCTCAAAAATTTCTGACCATTCCGAAAATGAACTGGTCGGAGCCTGAGCGGAGACCTGCGTTCGACACAGTATCGCAAAAGATCTTCAACTATTTGGGTAGGTTTATTTCAGCGGTTCGCTAGACGCTCAACCTCTTCCGTGGCGCGCTTCTTCCATCGAGGAAGCAAAGAAGGAATATGAATGGGCCGAGGGCAATCAGAATTCTTTAATGCATCAACAGCAGTTTGTTTTGTTTGTGTATGTGTGTTCCCTAAATCTTTCGCTCGTCTTTTTTTAAAGCTGTTCTAAAATTGCGATATAGGCAACTCATAAGCAAGGTAGATCAGCGAATTCTTCCTTGGCGTTTGCTCTTATCCGCACACCGTTCGTTGTGGTATCAGACATATCGGCGAAGCTATCAAAACAAGCCAGCTGGACGACGGAATAATTTTTTCGCCCTGGCTGGGGGCCTCGAGTTATACTGTGATTATAAACAGAAGTTGAAGATTTGGTTTTGATTCGACAGAGTTTTAATCTCGGCATGCAAATGGCGTTGTGTGTTTGTACATTGATATCCAGCGCGTGAGTTTCGTTTACCGCGTTAAATTGTCGCGTCGTTAAAGTGTGCTGTCCTGCAGGCGCTGCAAGGAAGTTCTCCTCGCCACTGCAGCTTTCGTCTCGTTCGAGAAGTTTTCAAGTGGATTTAGGGATGAATGAAGAAGAAGAAGTGGATGAACATAGGGTTTTAGTGGGGTGCCTTAGCAAAGTGACGACAAGCTGTCTGTGCTAACCGTCGTCAAAATATGCGCAGTTTTAACAATTCTGTGTTACAGCTCACCATTCAATGCCTGTTCTTTAATAATTGACGAATATTTTCGTTTCGTTTGAGTAGCTTGAATTGATGTATATGTGATGACATTCATGTTCCCGTGCTTGTGGGTCTCAAAATGTTGCTTTGATTTATTTTCTCAGGTTTTCAGTTTTTATTTTGATGATGCACTTTGCCATAGATCGCCGTAGTAAAATCGCAATGTCGGCAGATATCTTCTCCGCCCCAAGTCGTTCTGGTCGCGCGGACACCCAGCCAAGCGACAACGCGCCGGTTGGCCTCTTGAAAGTGAGCAGCAACTCTGCGTCACTGCTTGATCGCCAACCAAGTACGCCTCTTGAGCGCGGCGTCATCTATCCGAAGGAAGATTCTGACGGCGGATCAGACTCCGAGGCGGCCCAGTCCTACCGCTTGTGGCTGCAGGAACAGAAAATGCAGGAAGAAGACGCAAAGCAGAATTCGCAAGTGAAGAACGAGGAAGAAGAAAGTCCGGACGAACATTTTCCAGTGGAAACCATGCTAGAGCGTGGACCTTCCCCTCCCGAGTCCGAGAATGAGAGCGGGTATGAGTGGTCGTACGAAGAGCAGTTTAAGCAGGTAAGAGTTAGACGCTTATGGTTACGGTTTGTTCGTACCTGACGAAGACGTATCGTTATTTTTGTGCGTCACGCACAACGTGTGTGCGCCACGTGTATGTCTCGGTTCGTTTCGTTTTTACGTACTTATTTGGTTTCTAGTTATACGAAATCGACGGCGATCCTGCAAGGAAATCGTTCCTGGACGAGTACTTTGAGTTCATGAAAGCTAGGGGTAAGCTCTCGTAGGCACACGCGTTTGAGCTCAAATTGAATCCCACCTGGACGGGTGGAATTAGCGGCTAACACCTTCCTCCGCTCCTAGTTCACAGTTGGCAACGTTTCGTTGTTTATCTTCATCGTTAAGAGGAAGTGATTTGGTGCCATTCTTGGATTCTAGGGGGGAGGATTTGTCTGTTTATTTTTGGTGTCTTCTATATATTTCCATCCATAATTACGTAAATTTTTTCTACAGGTACTCCTGTTAGCCGGATCCCCATAATGGCTAAGCAAATTCTCGACCTCTTTCAGCTGTATAATCTTGTTGTAAAGCACGGCGGATTAGTGCAGGTTTGTACTCTCTGAAACGAATTTGTTTCCTGGATTTTCAGTGCCACGTCCATAATGTGTATGGGTGAAGATAAATTGGATATTTCAATGCTCATTGCCAAGGCGTAGAATTCCTGCTTCTAGTTTCGCGGTTTTCCGGTTTTAGGTGATACGAAATAAGCAGTGGAGCAAAATCACGAAGGGTTTAAACTTGCCGACTTCGATTACGAGTGCCGCGTTCACTCTCCGTACGCAGTAAGTGGTCGCGCAAACCTTAGCTAGTCGGACCGGACTATTCCGGACTATTCCGGACCTGACACTGACTTTACAGGCCATCACTGACAGATTGTGACACCGTTTAATCATTAAATAACTAGTCATCGCTGCCTGACATACGGCATTACTAACTGATCACTTCATCACTGACTGACGTGGTCCTGAAAGACTGAATGGCTGAATGATCGGCTATGCTATTTAGTTGCGTGGATTGCCTTTTTACTCAACGCTCTTTCCGTCTGCTTGTGTTTTTTTTTTTTAGAATTGTTCCTTAGGTATTTAAATTTCGATTCCAATTTTCGAGATGCAGGAAGCAGATCAAGAAAACGAGCGCCTGATGGTGTTTAAGCTCTATTCAATTCGCTGCTGTTTTCCGTGCGTTGTCTGTAGGTCGGGCACGTCGTTTCTAGAGCATGGCTTCTGCTGCTCGAGAGTAGCTTTAGTTTTGCTTCTCTGCAATTTCAGGTACCTGAAGTATATGTATTCGTACGAGTGCTCCGTGCACAACTTCTCAACGCCTAAAGAACTTCAAGCAGCCATCGATAGCAACCGGCGTGACCGCTTCTCCACGCTCTACCATGCTGAGCCTACGATGACCCCACCTCGCGAAGACCGCTTCATATCCTATCCCTTGAGCGGATTGGACTACACTCCTACTATTCCACCGAGGCACATCCCGCATCACATTCTTCCGGGGCCACAATCTGATTCGCGTTACCCGTTGAAGAGGCCGGGCGAGCCGCTGATGGCGAAGTCGTACGATAAGTACGCTTCGGAGAGCCCGAAAGTGATCGTATTACAAGACGGAACTTCGTCGTCAGACAGCCGGTCTGGGAAACTGAGTCCGGTCTATCGCTCCCGTTCGAGGTCACCTCTTCCAATGCGGGAATCTGACTTCCACTCTCTGGCCGAACTGGAGGCTGCCCGCAGGCGAAGTCAATACTTGCACAGCGCAAAGGACTGGGACGGAGAAGTGCGGCACGTTGTGGAAGAGGAGACCAGACGACGATTGATTGATGACGTGCGATCGCGTGGTATCATGTGCAAGGACAAGAATTGCAATGGGGTGCGTATAGATATTAGAACATGTTTTTGCCGCTGACATTTCGCGCACAGCGTTGATTGCCGGTCGATTTACTTGGCGCGTTATATTCTTATCACCTCCGTTGTGTGTGGCACGTGGAATGGTGTATGAAATTGTTCGTTATAGATCGATTGCCAGTACGGCAGGCCGGATCAGCACCGTCATGGAAACCACGATCATGTGCTTGGCATGTGCGCGTGCTCCTACTGCAAAGGCTATCCGCGGCAAAGTGGACGGTACACGCCGCCAAGACGAGATCACTCGCGCGAAGTTGGGCGTTGCACCAGCATGGAGCCGGCTGCCGTGCCGAACTCCGACGCTGTTTACAACGGAGAGGTGGTCAAGTCAGAATATCGAATGCGGTCGTCGTCAATCGTCCCAGTGCCGGCAAACGATGGCGTCATGGAAAGACCTTTGAATGCGCCGCTAACCACGATTAAAATGAAATTGCCGGACGTGCGTCAAAATGGCGGTGGAATTCATATTTCGATCGACGTGGCCGGTACGGTATACGAAGGCGTGATTATGGCGAAAATTTCTTCTCGTCTGAATGGTGACAGGGAAAGAGGGGAGTCTCCTTAAATGCGGCTGCATTCTCGAGGTCACACGTTTTCATTAATTTAGGCGTTCTACTTCGGACGAATCAGTAGTGTAATCTTTGTTCACACAATTGAGCGCTTGAAGAATCTAAAATGGCATTCAGTTTTGGGTCGCACTGAAAAATCCAGCGAGCAATTCGTAAACGAGAGTATTGATGGCGACTGTTCTGCGCCTCATAACTCTCGCTGCGGAATCGTTCGTTCTGAGTTTAATACCGCTTTTATAGGATAGGTCTTTGTGTTATGCCCTTCCCTAAGAGGTACCTTCAACTTTGTTAAATCATTGTTGATTGAAGGTGGATTTTGATCTTACTGGGTAGGCAGTTATGAGAATGTAGCCTTATCGAGGACGGTTTGATACGTTGAAAAAAATTTTCAATTTGCATATAATTATGGTGCTACGCTAGAGCTTGTATATAAGGTATGCGGAGCCGTGTTCGTTTGTACATTTAATTGAGTTCCTTTTTGGAGACAGTTTCAATTTATTTGCTTTTTATAATAATATAAGCATTGAGAATTATTATTTATCAGCTGGGCGTGCAGATCAGGTCGATTATGCAGGACTATTAGGATCGTTCGAGGATTGATTGCGGATGCCTTCTTCGTCGTCGATGGCTTTCTGATTGGAAGAATCATTTTGGCGTATATGGCTGCATTTTGTGCCGAAGACGAGGTTTCCAGGGGATAGTTGGCGAGTGGACGTGACAAACATTTCCAGCATTGTAGGCACCTTTTGTTTACTATATATAGGAACATGGTGCTGCGGCGATTCGCCGGCATAGCGGTCAATGCGTATTTGACGATGCCAGCGAGGTCTGTCGGTGATGTTTGTACGTGTCGTCCAGTGTCTGCGCGCGTGCGCGCGTGTGTGTGTGTGTGTTTGCTTGAGTGTTAAAACGAGATTACGCATTCAATTTCGTATAAAGACAAGATCGGCAGCACTGTTATCTTCCTTCATTTGGTGTTTTCAATTTTTTCCTTCATCGCATACGTCAATGTCCGAGAAAGATTTTGGATTGAGAATGCTAATTGCTGTAGACATTGTTGACGGAACCTACAAACATTTTGTGAAGAATATTCCGTAAACAGTGAAGCTTCAGAAATAAATGTCCCTTTAAACTGAATATATTTTGGCCTTGATGGTCATGAGCATTTGAAGTAGCACTAGTAGCATCTCAAGGAGTTACGTGAAAGCCGAATTTATTTAGGCACGTGCTAATGCACAAGCGTTGGGTATAGCATGTCCGAAAATAAACAATAGCCACGCAATCTTCGAGGTAGATTCCTTCCTTTCTAAAATCCGGTTCATTTCAATCGCTAATACCTGAAGTGATGGGCGCCATATGTTAAAACTATCTGGTAAGTGTAACTGTAACATTTTGTAACAACAACAACTAACCGCTTCGTGGAAAGAAGGACTCATCTCAGGTAGCCTCGGTGGTTTCTAGTTGTGGGTAGATTGCTCACTGGTTCAGTTACAGAAATGGCGGACGGATGTACAAAGATATGAGACCTGTTTAGTTTGAATTTTAACTGTACACCAAAGAAATTAGGATTGTCGAAGGCAATTATAGTTTGCCTACATTTTACTACATCATCAGACACTCCGATTGATTGTCGTTGGGCGAGTAGCAAGGCGGTCGCTTTTGTGATTATTATAGACCCGAAAGCTATGGCGCACGTCGCTAAAATATCGAGATGTGTGCTCATGATCTGCTCTTCTCAAGAAAACCAGATTCGGTGTGGAAACTTACATGCCTGCGATTCTTAGAATGTGAGCCACAGGTGAGTAAGTGTTTCAATATGTTTGCGGCAGGTGACGCGATTGGAATGGAGCCTGAGCAAAATGATGTCTTCTTGTGGTTGCCCTTTGTTGAATGTCATCCGACACTGATGCCATTAACAAAACGTAGGCATGATTCAGCGAAGAGACCAGGACGCGAGCTTTGTGAAACGCAACGAGCACATCGATCCCTATAGAGTGCACGCTAATTACGTCACTTGACCCCAACTTTGACTCAAACAAGCACCAATGGTTTGGGACTCTAGAATTTTCTAGGAAAACTACTGCGTGATCAGCAGATGTTTATATCCGCTTACGATGACGTTCAACGAATGCGAATGTTGTTTTTGAGAGACAAGTAATTTTATCTCGATTGAGCATGATCTGCGCTATTCTACATTATAGATAGGTGACCATCCAGGCGAAATTGTTGCCGAACAATCCTTACGAATATGTCCCTGGTTGTTCGGCTTACATTTGCCATTCCTTCATTTTCGCGAAAAGTGCGCTAATAAAAAGAACGGCCAGATTTGAAGAAACGTTTAAAATTCGGAACAGTCATAACTAATACTGAAGAGTAACTTTTGCACTCGCGCTGGAGCTGTGAGCAAGCAAGCAAGGGTCACACAGATAGATCACACAGATGACTTCGAAATAAGTTCGTTGATTCACACGCGGAACACAAGGAAAGACAATATTTATATATAGCAACATATATAGCAATAAAAGAAGTGTAAGCTATCGCCGCGAAGTTTGACGTCGCAAAAAATGTGGACAGCGCCTCTTCCCTACACAGGCAGATGAACCTATACTTCCTACTTATTCAAGCCTTGTCAAATCAGTCTTATTTAGTCCAACTTAATCGAATTACCGAAGCTTTAATTCATCGCCGTCGTAAGTCCAGGACAAGTAGCGGAAGTGACAGGAATAACTTCAATGAAAGCGCACTCTTTGGCAAGCGAGTACCGCGCCTTTATGGTTATTGACGCAGTAGGTGAACTGTTCCAGCTCGTCTACGGATGGCTAGACAAACCAACTCAAACTGGCGCTGCCAAAATCAAGTTTCGTTTAAAAAAAAAGACTAGTCTCTGCATAATTCTTGCGATTCCTTACCGCATTGAGCCTTGTAGATAACATGCAGCGATTGGGCAGCCTCTCAAAGCCGGATTTCACGTAACCCTTCTCTATACATAGGTATGCACCTGCAGAGAAAACTAGACCACTCTTATTATATTTGGATCATACATTATTTTGTAGGATTTTGGACAAAAGAAAATCCGCTCCAGTGCGATGTCACTTGAGTTGACTATCACTTACTTTAACCACCGTACAAATTGCTTTTTCTGTAGTACCAAAAAGGTCAGCAAAAACAAATTACACGATTGAATTTACTTCGGTTCGCTACGCTATGTAGCAGTAGACTAGTGAACCTAAGTAATTGAACGTAACAATATAATGCCTAGGCTTAACCCAACATCGAGTAGGACGATTACTGTAATTCTTTTTCTCCAAATGATAATTGAACATTATTGGCTAGCTGGGTAACTCCGTAAGTAAGATATCGAGACAGTTTGGAAATGAGGTTTTGACAACGCAAATCCCACACGAGAATCGAGCATAGAAATTAGAATCTGAATTTTTTCTTACAAATTCACAGCAAAGGCAAAAGTTTAAACGAAATATGGTTGCTCGTTTATTTATATTTAGCTAGCTACCAGAAGAACCCGAAAAAAAAAAACATGATCTAAACCCGATCCTAAACTGCAATGCTACCACCGCAATAAGATCGTTACGGAAGGCTCCATAATTGGACAAAAGTGCCTTATTACTCCAACTCCAGGGTGACTAGGACCAAACTGTCTATTCATGTAAATATTAATGAAATATGTAAAAATTAATTTCAAAAAATAATTCCCAACGTTAATTGATCAGAGTGTGATCTTTTGGGCTTTCTTAGCACGTTTTTATAACAGACGGGAGCTTACCTGACAAGTACAGGAGATTCCTTTAGCTCTTTGGAGGCGTAAGAACATTTTGGAGTTGGTTTGCTATAGCAAGGTTGTATATAAGGGCGGCAAATTAAGGGAGAACAAGGAGAGACTAGCGCTGAGAATATATAGTCAAACCGTTTGCCGGTTTTCTTTCTAGTGACAGCGAACCAAAGAATCCTACAAAGACCGCGATTCTGCTAATGGATATTCGAGAATCTATTCAGAGCCACGGGGAACATGATAAGAAAGCTTCGCAGTACAAGTCCGGGGTATCTAGAGGCCAATTTTTAAGTCGCACAAGAAATTAAGAACCAATCTTTATCGAATTTTTATCGCAATTAGAAATCCGTCATGACGCAAGCGTGGGATGCAATGACTTTGAGACAGTTCTCGCTCCCTTATCGCGCCTGCCTTGACGCAAACGCACGAAAGCAATGAGGCGCCATTATGAGCAGAAAAAAATAAAATAAATAAATAACAAAACACCGGCGTGCAATTTTTCTAGCGCTGTTTGCGCGCGTGCTAAGGGTATTGACGCAGGCCATCACGAGCACGTCGTTTCACGGCCGATGGGACTTGCGCTTTCTGTTTTGTTGTGGTTTTCAGTTGTTCGATTGGCGCCGATTCTTCCGGATGCCAAAGTTGAAGCCATGAGGAAGCGAAGAGGTAGGAGCGGCCGGGAGAAGTCTGGACACCCGGCAACTGCACAGGCGTTGTCCAAATGTATTAAGATTGATCTATAATTTACCACTTTGTGCAATGCCCCCAAAAACATTTTTTGATTTTGAGCAGCAACGAAACTGAAGTCTGGAATCAGCGGTTGCTTTTTATTAAGTGCATGCATTCTTTAGGCAAAGCACGTTTTCTTCTTTGTGGAGTATGTACTTTTATTCATAGCGTCACACTTGTCATCTCTTTAACTAGTTTCGTCAAAATACCTGCTCCAGACGTCCGTTGAAGCCCGCTCGTCAGTAACGTGTGCATTTTCTTCCAACTTAATTTTACACGGAGACTTCGCATTGTCTAGATATCGCTATGACAGAGAGAAAAATGCTGCCATAAGAAAATCTCACTTCGATACCACTGTATCAGTAGATGATAGTACCTTGTGTATTCCTGGGCACTCAATGTAAAGAAATGACAACCATAGTAATAGCAAAAGGTGGATTGCTTCTCTACAACAAGGAATCTTTGCATGAGATTGAAATTGGAATGCTCCGAAGCTATTGTATGTGAGATCAAAATGAAATTTTTTTTTGCGACAGCATACCACACCTGTACACAAACTTACGATCAAAATTTACTAGGCCCTATGAGATCCTCATGAACTACACAAACTCTCAGAGTAACCAAGATATTTTCTTAACAGGTCTGGGTTTGCGTCAGCTCATTTCAGGTCGTACTCACATTACAAGTCGCAGCAAATCATGCATCGACTTAACATTTACATCTCCGCCTTACTTATTTCTCGAATCTGGCATCCATCCATCCCTAGATAGTTCTTGTCGCCATGAGATCATTTATGAAAAATTGGACAAAAATGTTCGAGGTGCAACAAACTACACCTAAAGAGTACGGTACTACGGCCGTGCAGATCAAGATAAAATGAGGGTTAGTCTGCAGATCATCCACTGGCAAAAGTTAAGTAAAGCTGCTTCTAATATTGTTTCGAACTTCAACCCAAATGAAGAGTTATTTGTTAAACCAGCGGATCCTTGGTGGTTAAATAGGCAGTTAAAATAGAAAGTGAATATGCTTGAAAGGCTCTATAAAGCGTCCGTAGGCATGGTTACAAGGCAGAGGCCACCTCTAATTCATTCATTCATACATTCAGCATAAAATTAATGAAACTCTACGCAATCATTTTAATAATAGTAAGTCCTCCTATCAGGAGAAAATGGGAACAAAACTAGTAAATGAGCTCAGTAGCTCTCCCAAATATTGGTCCACTATCAAAATACCCATTGTCCTAACCCTCATCGATAATGTGTTTTTTGTGGATGCAGCTTAAAAAGCTGAGGTCTTCAACACATACTTTGAGGATCAGTGAACGTCAGTAGATAATAGCTTATCTGCCAGAATTTTTCCTGATAAGAATTTTAATACAGACCCATCTCGGTGTATCCTAAACTTTACGCTCAACAATGAAGTTAACATTATTCGATCTCTAAACCCTAACAACAATCACTGCTGGAAAGACGTGTCAGTGAAAATAGTTAATTATTTCGAAGCCTCGATCGTTACTCTCTTTACAAATTGCATTCGGACTGGTGTCTACCCTCCATACGGAAGCATGCTAATGTTGTTCCTATTCACAAGAAAGACGCGAAGAACCTAAAAAACAGGTTAAAAACAATTACAGGTTTCTCTTCTCCTTGTCTGGGGTTAAACTTCTATCGGACAATCTGGCTTTACAAAACCAGATTCTCCAGTTAATCCGCTGATAAGTATGATTCATCAAATATACACGGCGTTCGACAAAGATCCCCATGGGGGAAGTATGCGGAATCTTCCTCGATAGTATCGAAGGCCTTTGATAAGGTGTGGCACGAGGGTCTTACATACATACATACATACATACATACATACATACATACATACATACATACATACATACATACATACATACATAC
>QQSS02203081.1:0-11985 GCA_003687565.2 Craspedacusta sowerbii
ATCTATCTATCTATCTATCTATCTATCTATCTATCTATCTATGTATCTATCTATCTATCTATCCATCTACCTACCTAGCTATCTATTGTCTATCTACCAGTTAGCTATCTTTTTTCGATTTATCTTTCTATCCTTAAGTCTTTCTATCACGTTAGCATCTAGATGCTCATCCTGGTATCGATCTTTCTACCTGTTATTGAGATGAAACCAGAAGTTGAGTATATTTACGTTTTACAGGTAGGAGACTCTTTACATATACTATATACCACCAGAAACTTTACATATACTATATACTGTCAAATTATAAGTTAATTATAAGTTAATTACCTTCACAGCGTTCAGGCCTTTCGCACCTGACGTCGGAGCATGTTCTACACGAGAGTGCGTCAGAGAGCGCTACCATTGCCAGTGCTATGGTGAGTACTAACACAGACTTCCTGAAATATCCCATTGTTCTAGAGAAGACGCGAATTAAGCTAAGGTTAGCAACAAAATCTCGATGGGATATTTGTTCAACATGATGTATTTGTGTAGGTATTTAGGTATGTGTGTATGAATGGGTGGACGAGAGCGTGGAAGTAGGCGTGCGTGCGTGCGTGCGTGTGTTTGTGTGTGTGTGTTTGTTTGTGCGTGTTTGTTTTGGGTGTGTGGGTTTGCGCGTGTTGGTGTTTACGCGTGTGCGTGTTTTTTTTATTGCTTGTGTGTGTGTGTGTATGTGTGTGTGTGTTTGTGCGTGTGTGTATGATCGGCTGGTTTCTTAGCCGTGCCAAACTAAGCGACAATGAACAACTGCAAGAGCAACTAGCAGTTTGGATTCGTTCAACGTTCAAGTTATTCGAATGAATTTTTCTCCTATTAAAATTCACTCCTAGAATACTGAAAAGCGTTTGCCGACGGGGGTGTCTCTCCCCTTTCAGGGGCATTGCCAATCAGCCCAAAAAAAGAAGCTACTATCTGCTAACTTGAGAATCCGCAACTCCGATACTGTGTGTGGGAGAAGAGAAATGCAGGGATGTTTTAGATTTATTGCAGTTTTTGTCAGGTCTCTGTTAGTAAGCATGTAATCTCTCTAAGTTCTGTTACTTGGCCAGTTGCATTACTAACTTATCATAAATTAGGGCTCGTTTGGCGAGGTGATGTCTCAAGTCACGAATTCTATTCTAGAAAATAGATTACATAACTAATCACCGAAGTGAAGTGCGTCTTTAAATTTATAAACATCATTTTATTGGCAAGGATTATTTTGATGAATGGATGGAGACATTAAACAGTTACATAAAGGTGGTGTTTCTCACAGCTTATGATATCCATCACAATTCGCTCCACCAGTAATAATTGTTCATTGTGTCGAAAGCGTCTCTTGCGTGCAAACACAGCAATAGCGAGTGCCTTTTTTAAGCGAATATCGCTGATTTACGATGCCATATCAAGATAGATTAATTGACTTATTACCTAACAAGTATATTCCCGTGGCTATACTGCGCATTTTCACGAGAAGCAGCGTTTGTATTTGTAAAAAGAAGGGGTGACGATGTTACACAGATTTACAAAGGTGTTTTGACCCCATTCGCCTAGACAATGACAATAATAATAACATATACATAATAATACGAGGATAACAATAATAATAGCAATAATAGTATAGAGATAAACTTTGCATTTACAAAAAACTTACTCTGACCCTACCTTCCCAGTACAGCAGTTTTACTACTCCTTTTAATACCCTGACGCGGTAAATTGATATGAAATGAGTTAGCTCTTTGGATATAGCTTCTTTAAATAAGGCACGAACTCTAAAACATCAATAAAATGTTTGGGTCAAGCCAACGTAAGGATATGCAAGCGATCCGCTAGTTATCAGATTTCCGGTAAACAATACGCCATCTTGACTTCCAACCGGTGGCTCAGCAAGTGGTAAACAGTTTAGAGGATGTTTTTCAACTGCTCTAACGCAGTGAGCTTTTCGTATTGAGTGTGTACTCAAAGCATATTTTTGGTTTAAAATAATGCGCCATATTGTCTCCTAATCAGTGGCTCTGCAAGCTGTCCCCAAATTTAATGAGTTCAAACTGTCACTGTGGTGTTTAAAAACAATGCCAATGCTTGTAATAAGTATATACATATATGCAATTCGCTAATTAAAAATACGCCACCTTGACAAAATCTCGGTGGATCTGCAAGTGTTCCTCGGTTTAAATATATTTAAGCTATCACTCAGGTGTCAGATACAGTATTGTAAAACGCATATTGAATCTAGTACATTCAATAAATGCGCTTGATACGTCAATAAACGTCTCAGTAAATGCGCTTACCTTTGAAGCAAATCTGAGACCGAAGGTCATGTCTCCACGTATCAATTTTTGCCACCTACGCAATGGAAATAGCCTAGTCTTTGCTGGATGAACAGGTTTTCCTCAGCAAATATGGATGTTCATAAAGCCAACGATAACTTTCCAGCTCGAATTTCCCCTTTGGTGCACCGAGCTACGGATCAAGCTGGCCTTATTCTTGACTGATCGTATTAGAGCCTTTGAAAAACTGGTTGGCACAGCGACTTTGCCAGGAATGGGCTAGAAATGCGTCATAGTGTATTCGCCCGAATCTTCGAAATAATCACCCTACCCAACTCTAGGAAATACTTCTGTCGAAGGCAAAAGCTGTTTAAGCTAATTTTCGGTGTGAGAAACAATTGTATGCCGATGGTAGATGGATCGATGGTTTATATCCCTGGTGACGCAACAGAAATAACATGAATATGATAATGTATGCTGTATGTTAATGTGGTAAGAGGCTTCTATGTTTTCAAGTACACTCTACTACACTCACAGCAATAACACAAAAATTACTTCAATTTTCTGCTGAGAGCTCGGACTTTACAACGGCGCGAAGGACTCGTTGAAGAGTAGAATGTTTTCCACGGCCAACTAGGGAGATGGCCATATCCAATTGTGCGGAATCAGATGAGGCAAACGCAACTGCTTGGCTTGCTTGCAAGTTGTTTTGAGAGCTTTAAATTTATCTTTGGTTGGGCGAATTTTTTCCACAGACATCCGTGAAATGCCTTCCAAGCCCAAGTAGGTAAATATTGAAACATTTTTTTTTGCCTCCTGAAAATTGTCATCTGCAATCATTGTCAATGTGTTCTTCAGATACTGATGATGTTTCTTGACTGACCATTTAAAGGTGCCCACTAGAATCGATACTACATGTTCATAAATTTAGTGTGCCGCGAATTTCAAGATCGACAGTTAAATCATATGTCGAGCGCATGTGTAAACTTTTCTCTTATCCTTGTGGTCGTAAGTTAATGTGAGGACTACGGTATCGCAGTGCCCCAGATTGAGGTCTACCTACACCCGACACTGTATCTTCCGGTACAAAGCCAAGTTCTAAATCTCGAGCAATTAAATCTTACGTTGTTTAATTTTAAGTCCGTTCAAAATTCAGTTCGTCCTTTTAGCTTTTTCTCAAACTTCGAAACAGAAAAATTCATTTATTCAGAGACTCGTTTTTATACCATAGTTGACATCTAAGTATTGTTGCACTGCCAAAGATCTGTGATCTGTGATGATGATATCATGACGACCTCGTGATTTCGATGATATCAATGAAAATTCGACAAGACCGGAGGAAATATGGTGGTCCTTAAATGTCCAGGTTTATTTCCACGAAAGGTTCCAACAATAAGTTAGAATTAATTAGATTAGTGTTCCTAAGTGCATCATAAGTAATCAGACGTTATATCTATTGCAAAGATAATTTCTTCTTGCAGTTACTTAAGTACGAACTTGGGATAAAGTTCACGCTAACATCAATGTAAACCTGGGACAAGAATTTCCCATATCACAGTCTTTCAATGTTATGTTATGGCACCACTTCTCTTAGTCTTCAGCTGCTACTGCTTAGGTAGGTTACGACTGCGCGTTCTTAACTCACCTGTTGCCATTCGCGGACGCTCAGTTTCTAATCGACCGTGCATTCTACATGAAGACCTCCTTATATTCTGGTACGAACGAGCGTTTCAGCACCAGATCCAAGCGCACTTTTGAAGGGACAGTTAAGGACAGAAGGAGAATCCGAGAGGCCGCATAACTAAAGTGTGGAAGTCCTATGCACCTTGGTGTTGATCCACAGAACACTCAGACTCTCCTTTTCAGGATTTTAAAAATCAATTAGTTCAATTAATAAATCAATTTAGAAATAAATCAATTGCCTGATTAGTTTGCCCTTTTTATTGCGCCTTGTTAAAAACCTTCTAAGCTAAGTTCGAGATGCTAGGGTGAGGAGGAGTGTGCACTCCCCAATGACTCTCTTTTCGCCCCTGGATGATTCCTTGCCTGCGACTGGATGATTCCCTGTTTAGGGTTGGATGATTCCCTAACAAGGACTGGATAATTCCCTGTTTATGTTTTGCGCGTGCGTAGTCGACCTTACTGGCGAACTGTGGCTCCTTTTTGGGGTAGCACTCTCCTGTAGGGGTGTTGAAAAACGCTCCAGTACGCATGACATCATGCTGCGCAACAGGGAAACCAGCTTTTAATAAATTTACGTCGAACTCATCAGCAACCCCTACGGGAGAGGGCTCAACGGAGTTGGATGGCGAATAGGGCTCTCCCGTTTTCATTAGTTTGTAGATGCTTTTGCTTCATCTTCCACAAGGCAATGCCGTTCTTTGTAAGCTTGGTTTGGAGTTTGAGAACAGTGCTTATTTAGTCTTCGGAGTAACAATCGACCATGATAGCACTGTTGTGTAAATGCTTCCCAGTTAGATGTGGCTTCAGACGAAAATTCTTCGAGAATAGCTGTGGAAGAACTGGAGTTCGATGGTTCTGCTGAAAGTAAGCATTCAAATAGTCGTTTTCGCGAATGTTGGATAAAAAGGCGCTCCTATCCGCATCTTTGTAGAGTGAAACGAGTCACTGGTGCGTGTGGTCCACTCTGTCCACTGATTCAACGAAGCTACGCGAACAGAAGTGCCCACTTAAGCAGACAAGAAGCTTATCACTTGAAGGTGTATTGGGTCGTTTGATCTGGTAAAAAAAATCTTCCCTTATCGAGTTTCGTGTGGTCAGAATGCTAAGAAACTCAGTTCCACAAGTACTCACTTGAACAGATGAAGTTTACAAAGCCGCAAAGATGGAAGTGGTCGCTAGATCTGGCAGAAGATCCTCCAGATTTCGAGTTTTATGTGGTCAGACTGTTTAGAAACGCTGCTCCACTTATCTTTTCTGGGTGATTCGGCATCGCTATTTAGGGAGGTGTGATAATAGAGAAAATAAAATGGGTACAACAGATAGTTAAGACTGGAGAGTCTTTCAGACGATTCTAGACTGTGTGAAGCTGCAAAGGACAGCGAGCGGTAAGCCGAAATTCTTTGTCAATGGTCAAAATGTAAAGTAAACGTTTACTTCTCAGCACTGACTGATCAAATTTCGCCGTACAGCAAAATTCAATATGGCGGCTGCAAGCCAGGATACTTTAATTCAAATGTGTTCGAGTAAGTTTTCTTTTTCAATTTCGTAGAAATTTTAACTGCTTGAGGATTGTTGGAGCTGCTTAGGGTAGGGTTGAAGTTAGATTCAAAGTTAGTCTTAGGAAAATAAAAACAATAATGATAAGTAAACAACATGTCAGCGAAAGCTTCGCCATCAGTAGCGACTACGGACTGATTGTAAGCCACATTGAAACTGTCGCGAGATTACGTCATACCAGGCCAATCGCAATTGAGCTCGTACCGATGAGTTAAAGGTAGATTTATACCGTCTGTTTTTATATACATCTTGTGTTTTCGGAAGTGGCTTGTCGCAAGGACATCAGCTATGAAAGAAGCTTTCTACGTTGTAGTGAAGGCTTATTAAAATGCGAGTTGTTACAAATATATTACACTTTAAAAATATACATATATATATGCAATGTATATAAAATATAAAATATAAGCCATATGTATATATATATATATATATATATATATATATATATATATATATATATATAATACATACATTACATATATTTATATATAATGGCTTCAAGAGTGTCGTACACAGTTTCAGCCTGCCTATTTTTTTGTAGACATGTTGATGATATATTCACACTATTTAAAAGCGAGGATCATGCTAATGACTTTTATGAATATCTCAACAAACGTCATCCTAATATGAAATTCACCATTGAAAAGGAATCTTGTAACTCCATGCCATTCTTTGACGTTAATATAACTCGCCAAGGTAAACGATTTGTTTCATCTGTTTTCCGTAAATCTTCATTCTGTGGTTTTTACACCAATTTTAAAAGTTTCATCACTGAGACCTACAAGCACAATGTCGTGTCTAAATTGCTATTTAGATCTTACCAGATATGCTCAAGCTACGATGCGTTCCATAATGAAGTGTGCAACATAAAATCCTTCCTTAAGTGCAACTCATTTCCGATACCTATCATTGATAACGCGGTCAAAATGGTTTTAAATACCATGGTAAACCCGTTATTAAAAAAACGAAGCGAGTAGAAGTAATCTTGCCTTATTTAGGTTCTCTATCAGGTAGAGTTAAGCAACACCTGAAAAAGATCCAGAAGCGACATTTGCCGGGTATCAACCTTGTAGTTATATTTAAATCGTCATGCATTCGTTGAACTCTTTGTTCTCATAAAAAGACAATTTGCCGTCGTACCCTAGAGATTGCGCTTTTTATAAGTTAACGTGTTGTAGATGCAACTCTACGTATACAGGAAAGACGGTACACCATGTTCCTAAAAGATTTTCATAACATCAAGGTCGCTCGCTACGCATACTGGTCAAGGGGCAATGCTCTATTACTTTCCGTGACCACATGCTCTCATGTGACACGAACGTGTCCTTCTCTGATTTCACCATTATAGACAGAGACACTAATAGTAAAGCATTAAAAATCAAAGAGAGTCTTTACATCAGACGTGATTGCCCTACTTTAAGCTGTTTATTCAGTTTCATCTTTTGTTATGCTTGAACTGATGAATTTTGATTTATTTGTATTTATAACTGATCTTTACCATTTTCTGTTTGTATATAGCCTGATGATGACAATGATATTGTCGCAAGCTTGCTAGAAAACTTGAGGAAATTCTTTCATCTCGCATGTGGATGTATTTTTGGTGACAAAATAGATTTTATATATATATAGCACATAAAGAGTTGCGTTCTTTTAAAAATAGATAACCACAATGCTTCTCGAATCGACTGTGCACAGACGAAGCGAAGGATTGTTGCTGGACTATAGGCTAGGCCCCTAAGAAGTAGGGAAACTGTAAAAAAGTAACGGCAAGAATGCACCCAACTGAGTAGATTGGGTTATCTATTAGTCATTTTCAAGTCGACTCGTGATGTGGGGTTTTCTGATTTTTACAGATGATGGCTGCTTCGACGAATACTCTCTTAGTGCTGTCACTTGCACTGGCCATCATTCTGTCCTCGGACGCATTGACATGCTTGAAGTGCTCCGAAAGGGATTGCCCCTGGCCGGAGGACTGCCAAGGTAAGACCTGTGGCTTTCATTCATGCACTGCTATTCATTCGTTAATTCATTCATTTATTTGTTTTCTGTTTGCTGGTCCATTCATTCAACGATTCATTCATTCATTTATTCATTCATTTGTTTGTTTGTTCGTTCATTCGTTAAGCTATCGATTCATCCATTCATCCATCCGTCTATTAATTAATTAATTAATTAATTAATTAATTAATTCAATCATCTGTTCATTCGTTCCATTTGTAAAATCAGTGTGTATCGCTTTTTTTTTCGGACTCTCGCTGGCCTTCTAAAATTATCAATTTTTTTAAAATTTTTCTTTGGGCATTTTGTGCAGAGTACCATTTCAAAATAGCCACTGATCGCTTCATTGCCTATTGTCCTAACTACAAGAGATCGGTTACACTCTCACAAAAACTCAGCTTAGAATAAAGATGGCACTATTACAAAAAAAGTACTGTCGACACTAGTGAGGGTGCAAGAAAAAGCGTTAACGTTTACTTATAAATGATCGACGTCAATATATACGTATGGGCAAGGAAAGAAAAAACTGCGATATAACATTAGCCGAATAATAAAGCGTAACTTTCTGCATTGATGAAAGTCGAACGTTCATGTGTTCAATGTTTGTAGCTGCTTCATCCATCTATCTTCGTTCAATCGTAACTGATCATCTGATCCATCTGACACGACGCTGCAGGACAGTGTCGTGTACGCAAGTCCGTGGTGAAGTCAATAGCAAAATTTATACTGAGACTTTGGCGCTTATACCAAGGTGACATCCTCAATCCGATTAGCTGCGGCTATAAAGGATGCCTCCTTCTCAAAGAAACGTTAAGTTTGGAAAGTATTTCTTTTCATTTGACACGCAAGGACGCTAGCTCAGTTATTATATATAGACCTTTGGAACACTGGAGGCATGTCCTGTACTGCATGTTTCTGGAGAGAAATAAATCTTATTGTTGTTGTTGTTGTTGTTGTTGTTGTTGTTTTTGTTGTGGACTTTGCATTCCTTGCTGCCAGCGAAATCAGTGTTAAGTTCAGTTTGGCTTGGATGGAGCGAACCTTCCGAAGCGATGGCCATCAAAACGATGGTTCAGTTTATTACTACAGTAACCCACATATAAAAGTTCACGTTTGCGGCATTTGGAAGCATAAAAAATCCCCTCTCTCCCTCCACACGTGCTGCCAGCATAGCAGGATCGTACAGACCATGGACGAACACAGAAAACAGCATTTCCACGGTTCACATTGAATGGAGTTGACTGACCAAATCAATTTGTCATTAATCCACCTAACCTGTCTTTTATGGTCTGTGGGCAATTTAAAGCCACTGCAAGTGAAGTCAGAAAACGGTTTCGGGAAGCCGGGTGCTTTTGCCTTGTGATTGTGATCGCATATGTAGTGTAGCAGTTTTGGAATCTTGGCGAGTGTCTTGTGCCAGGTTAGTACAAAAGCAGGATTTTCTATCTTATTGGTACTCGCCTTTAGTGGCGCTCTTAACAATTCGTCACTGCTTAGTAACGCCACACGAGATACTGCTTTTAAAACGAACTAATAGTCGTAAAACAAGTTTCAAAAATATCTAATTGGAGAAATTAATAATTGGATATCAGCATGCTTATGTTAATCTGCAATGCTTCTACTAATGCTCGGGAATTATTTTAATTAGAATAAATTTATATTCATATTAATTTAATTAACCAGGAGTAGAATTACAGATCGCAAGGTGTTAGTTGGTTTTTACATTCAAGTACGCATGCGCAGAAATCGGTGTAGCGTATACATCAGTGACAGATTTTGTTCCTTCCAACGTAACTTTCACATCTAGGACCTTTATATCTGACTGGCGGGTGGTGATGGTGGATTTTGTAGGCGAAGCAAAATTAAAATATGCAAAATTGTCGCAAAAACGAAGAAAATGGTCTAAGCTGTCCTTGTTTACTTCCCAAACAAAAAAAATGTTATTTATGGAAAGGTGCCAGCGAAAGGGGTGACTTTCAGAATTGATGCCTACAACTGTTAAGCCATCTTGATTCAAACTTGTGTGGTTAACAGTACATTGGGTGAAACAATCGGTTGTCGAACAGCATGCCTCTATACTAGTGTAATGTCTGTACTGTACGGCCTCTATTAATAAGGGCAGCATGGCAGGAGGAACGGTTTTCGCGTGACACATTAGTAAGAAAATCTTGCATTTTGAGATGTGACAAATTGCATTTTGACCGTTTCCGTGACAAGTATTGGTATACAGGGATATCACATCCATAGATCTAATCTACTAGTCTCCAGATATCGCGTTTGGCAATAAAAAAATCTGCAGTATACCTAATAAAAATGATGGCACTCTTCGTGATCCCTACTCAGCGATGTTGCTTGGCACCATCTGGGTTGGTGAGTTGCCAAGGGACGTTTGTTTACTTAACTCCTTTAATTTGATTGGATCCTTTGGAAATCTCTCCACCAATGGTGCGCTTTCAGGTTCCTTTTTCACTTGATGAGGTTGCTGCTGCCATGTAACTGCTTCGCTGGTTGGTTGGTTGGTTGGCTGGTTGGTGGAAAGCCAGTCCATCAATCGTTGGTAACAGTAAATGTGGGGTGAGGCTCTCCAGGAGGTAAAGAGCTCTTTACGTGCTCACAAAGAGAGGCTCGGACGACTATGCGATGCCCCAACAATCGTGAAACTGTCATTGCACTGTCCCGTGAAACCAGGAGAAAATGCTCTTCGCGAAGACCTTCCCAGTGAACGACGACGAAATCTTACAGTTGCTGGTTAGGTCTTCTTAGGAGATTCGCCAAACAGGGTAGCCACAAAATTTATCACATACCCTGCTTGCCCACCGACCCCCTCGCAGAGGTGTTCCTAGTTGGTCAGTTACCTGCGTACTGTGAACCATATTTCGTTCTTTCCATCTAGGTGGATTGGCAAAAGACGTCTGCGGCTGCTGTTATGTATGTGCCAAAGTCCTCGGTGAGAGCTGCGGAGGACCGTGGGAAACAGGCGGCAAATGTGACGACGGGTTAATCTGCAGGAAGGCTCCCGGTCTCGACTTTACCAGCGCCTTCAATGCAAGAGGGAGATGTGGTAAGTGCTTTGTCTGTAGCCAGCCGCAGGAAGAGGTATTTCGTCGAAAAGATCGACGGTAGCGAGAAACGTCAATACCGAAATACACCAGATTTGCGTATATGTCTCTCTTTCCCTCTCTCTCTCTCTATCTCTCTCTCTCTCTGCGCATATATATATATATATATATATATATATTTATATATATATGTGTGTGTGTGTGTGTGTGTGTGTGTGTGTGTGTGTGTGTTTGTGTTTGTATAGATCTGGTCGGACGTGCATATTTCTGGACATTTGGCATTCATTTGAATAGATTTATGATCTTACAGGAAACTCCATTCAGTTGATATAAATTATACATAGTTAAGCAAGTCCCTTATTTTGCCCCTCCTTATAGCGCTAATGAATTGCTTGCAGTAATTTTTCTTTAGTTCCAAGAGACTGAACGGGCTCGCAGTTCTATTCGCGCCACCAGAACCATCGATCGAATTTGACTGGATACTGTTCGACAATTTTATTCGCACAAAAAAAGAAAAATGAGGACGAAATTTGTTTTGTTTATGCGACTCTTTTTTATCTCAAAATATCTTGCAACTTCCGACACGAACTCCCTTTTTTCTATTATTGTTTTTTCATAGGTAGCAATAATACGTCTTCAGATCTCAAATAAACTTCTCAACGCTTTTCGTTGCACTAGGCTTGTACTTGTATAACTCTGTATCTAACAATTAATAAATGACCCCAATTAATTTCCCTCGAATAAAAAATCTTAACCCTCGCTCCTGTTTTATTTTATTAATATTTATTTTATGTTCCGAAACCTTTATCATATTAAATTTTCTTTCTTTGCGAAGTCTTACTTTATGTCAGCTTTTTTTCCTTTCGCTATTTTTTCATGAAAGTTGATTTGAGGCTTCAAAAACTTCTATAATTCGATATCTTATCTTTTCTGTTCGGTTGGTTTGCGTACGAGTAATTGTACAACACAGGCTACTTATTTTGTTTTTTTCTCGCGTCGTAAGGTGGTGGCGCAAAATGCTTTGCAATGCTAATAAAATCCAGGCAGTCCTAGCTGCGTAAGAATGAATTTCTTGATCTTGTCAGCACCATATATATTTTTTACAGAATATATGTGGTCGTGTGATATGAGCCTCTCTGTACGCTATTCGGTGCTCTAGGCCACACCAAACTATACAGTTATGTAAACATGCTTCTGTACTTGTTAGTTAGCAAGTCATTATGTCGTGCAGTTGTCACCAGTTCACTCAGCTCTCGTGGTCTAGTGGTAAGTGCTCGGCTTTCCACCACATATAGGCCTATATATATATACATATATACATGTATATATGTACATATATGCATATATATGTATATATATATGTATTTACACATATATATAAATGTGTTTATACATAT
>QQSS02203092.1:0-11984 GCA_003687565.2 Craspedacusta sowerbii
GGGGTGCTGAGCAGCAAGCAGCTTTCGAGACGCTAAAGCAAATGCTGTGCGAAGAAACCGTGCTCGCACATTTTGATTCGGCAATGCAGGTCGGAATATCATGCGACGGGTCAAAGGTTGGAATCGGAGCAGTATCGTTCCACCGTTATCCTGACGGAAGCGAAAGGCCGATTGCGAATGTTTCGAAGACGCTCACGCCTTTCCAGCGCCGTTACAGCCAGATCCAAAAGGAAGCCCCTGGCAATCGTATATGGATTGGATAAATTTCACCAATTCCTCTCTGGTAGAAATTTGATCTTAATTAGGGATGACAAGCCTCTGCTGGCGATTTTTGGGCCGAGCAAGCCTGTTCCTGCGCTGGCTGCCAACCGACTGGCAAGATGGACACTGATTGTAAGTCAGTACGACTACAATATTGAGTATTGAAAGACAAAGGAGCATGGTAATGCTGATGCTCTTAGCCGTTTACTTCCGGCTGGCCCAGACAGAATTTGACGGAAAGGAGGACAGAGATGACATCGACGTTGTCTGTTTGATAAGAGCGATCTCACAGCAACTTAAGTCGCTTGATCCTCAAATTATCATGACGGAGTTAGCTAAAGATCCAGTAATTGCTCATGTGATGCGATACGTGTGTGAAGGCTGGCCTCCGGTCAAGAAATCACTTAAAGGAGATGGCGTGTGTTATTCGGTGAGTGATTTCTTCAAGATTGCTGACTGGCTCTCATCAACAAACGGATTCCTGATTTCTGGAGCTAGAGTCGATGTAGCAGCAAGTCTCAGGAAAGAAGTGCTAAGTATTCTGCACCTGGGACACTTTGGGGACCAGCGGATGAAGCAGCTGGCACGCACAGCTGTGTATTGGCCCGGCATCGACGAAGACATTAGGAAACAGTGTCAGCAATGCAGTTCAAGTGCCGAGCAACAAAACATGCCTGAAAAACCGCCAAATCACCCGTGGATGTTGCAAGAAAAGCCAAGGAGCCGTTTGCATGTCGACCACGCCATGAACTTTATGGGAGGCAACTCGTTGGTCACCGTTGATGCATACTCTAAGTACCCAAGCATACACACAACGAGTTCAACATCAGCTAAGGCAACTGTGGAAATCCTGGAAGAGGACTTTGCGCATTTCGGATACCCGCATGTCATAGTTACTGACAATGCGGCAACATTCCATTCCGCGGAGTTTCAGTTATGGTGCAAAGACCGCGGAATAGTTCATCTGACCGGCGCACCCTATCACCCTGCAACAAACGGCGCCGCGAAAAGAATGGTCCAGACATTCAAGAACGCGATGAAGAAGTCTTCGCTGCCACCCAAAGCCGCTCTTCAGGAACTTTTAATGCAGTATCGCAGGACGCCATTAGAGGCTGGATACTCGCCCAGCGAGCTGCTTAATGGACGTCGCATTCGCAGCAAAATTGACACCTTAATGCCTTCGCCTGCTCAAATTGCCCAAAGCAAGCAAGTGAGATCAGCCCTGAAGAGTCAGCAAGCTGAGAAGCCAGCAACTATTACGCGGATCAACAAGGCAATAGAGTACCGTGTGGGAATGCCGTGCTATGCCTTGTACTGCGGGCCCGCGCCCGCGCGAGGCAAAGATCCGAGATGGGTTGCAGCGACGGTTATCAAAGTCCTGGGCACGAGAACTACACCGGACACTCTACCCCAGAGGGCTAGTATGGCGATGTCACATTGAACATGTGCGTCCACGTTTCGGCACGGCTGAGGATGACGATCCCGGAGGTGTCGACAGAAGAGTTTCCAATGAAGACAAGTGACTCTGGAAAACTTTGCAAGATATAGTCTAGACCTACACTACGACAGACTAGAATTGATTCCTAACCGCAACCACGGCGCGCACCAAAACAATACTGGCTCGCATTAGAGCATAGAAAGCATAGCTTCAATTACGGCTGCTTGTTCATAAGCACGAGGGCTAGAGAATAATCTGGAAGATCTAAATAATCTGCACTACTGAAAAGCTCAAACAGATCGGGACCATCCATAAAGAATCCATAATAACTACCTAAGTAACTAACTTGTTTACAGATACAAACCAGAAATTTTAAAAGCACCTTTAAATATATTGCAATTACAAGGCAAAAAAATAAATTCGTAATTCACTTAATACATTCATATACTGCTTACCCGCTTCCTACATAGTTCAAGTGTGACATAAACGAAGTGCTCATCATCAAAGAAGCTGAGAAACTTCACGATGTTAACATGGCAAAGTTCGCGGTGAATGGCAATTTCCTGAGCCATCTAAGAATAACAACAGAAAAGATTGGTAAAAATGCCTAATGACACAAAATGGTGCTACAGAACTGCGTGATCTAAGCATTCATTAAAAGCCATCAAATTTAAATTATTATTTGAAGGCTTTTGGGGTACATTGTCATGTGAATGCTGGATTGCAGTGAAAAACTAGACCTAAGTTAAAAGAACTATAGGCCTATAGCCAGTTTCCATGGTCTTTCATAAAGGAGCTACAAAATAAAATGTGCATGTATTGACTTAAAATATCTGATAGACAAGCAATCCACCACAGAAAAAAAATGTGGCAAGTAAAACGTTAACAATTTGTAGCTAAGAATCAACCAAAAGCTTTCGGTGAATGCAGAAGATCACCATCAGTAGAGAATCATGGACAAACATTGATGCTAGAATGATCAAAAACTGATCCTACAAAAGCGTACACAGACACATGAGTATGAAGAACTCTTTGCCTGCAACAGCTGAATGATTCAGAGGAGCATATCTGAAACTGGATTATGTGCATCTTCAATTCATGAACATGTAAAACTATCAGCATGGCATCTGGAAATTCAGAGCAATTATATGGTCAGCATCCAATCCTGTTGACTCAGGGAGGTAAGGACAAAAGTTTAGTTTAGCATAGAGTTCTTAAATTCAAAGGTGCCAAATGTAATTTTTAACACCCCATGATTAGTGTGGCAACTTTTTATCATGTTTTATGAATGCATCAAAGTGATACATTTGAAGAGGAGAAGTCAAACAAAAGTCTTGCTCCAAAGATGATACTCTCCCACTACTCCGCAGTTGACATTCAAAGTTCATTTGCCCTTACACATATGGATAGGTGGACTGCACTTGCACATACAGATAAGTTGGTGGATAGTTTGATGTAGCTCACCAATTATCCTTTTCTTTTAGTCAGTCTTAGAGTCACGCATGGCAAAGTTATTTTGCACTTTGATAACAAGCCAGAAAAAGCATACAAACTTGAAAGAAGCAAGCTACATATGCAAGCATACACAATCATGTCACGAAGCTGAACTGGCCATTGCATTTACCATGGAACCCAGACATACACATAAATAAAAAGAAACACCCTACTGATTTTCCCACAGCTTCAAAACTAGAAAACAGGTGTATGAAAGTAAATGGACATATCAGCAATCATAATTGAGGAAAAATTACACTGCTTGCCTTGTCCCGTTGGTGGCTCTTTGTAAGAAGAGCCTTCGGAACTATTTTTCCTGCAACAATCTTTTCTGACGTTGATTCTATCAGCTCATAACATTTTGCAAATCCACCCTAGAACCAGGGGTAAAAGCTATTTTGTCAACACAAGTAGTGGCTGCAAGTGATATAAACTATATTTTTTCTTCCTAAAACAGATAATTTAAAATAGAATTTCGCAGAAGATTATCAAAAATCAGTGATATAAGCTAGCAGAGGCATAACTGTAAACCAATAATCAATAAAATAGAGTACTAGTGACAACACAAAGAAAAATCAAATATTAGGAAATTACAAAAATAAAAATTCCATTAGAAAAAGATCAAAGGTTAAACAACAGAACTTGTAGAAATCAGAAAATTTTGCAATACTGCCCTGTCTAGTTACCTTTCCAAGAAACTTGCCTTTCCTGTAAGTGATAGTAGCGTTTGCCTTAGGATCACGGTGGACAATCGTCTCTGCGACTTCAGGAACAGCAGCTATTTTTTCGGGTGGAAGAGTTGATATTTTCGGCTTTTCGAAAGGCATAAGTTTCCCTGGTTTAGCGTTCGCCATGAAACCTAAAATCTGTGTAGCTAACCGAAAGCCAACCCTACCACTAGAATTTGGAAGTAGCCCTAACGGGTTAGATCGAGCGCCAACCGATTCCAACCAATCGTGGATTGATCAGGTGACCAATTCTTTTGACTTGATCAGACCCCACGGTTGTTACTTAAGTAATTTGGGTACAATTACGAAACCATACAATTTTATTATCATCAACTTTTATATATTGGGGTTTCTCAATGTCTGAATTTTTAAGGTATCTTCTTAATCAAAGCTCTATTTATTTGCTAAAGAATGAGTTAGTTTAGAAGAACCAATAATCAGAGCGCATAAAAGGTTTAAAATTGGAGTCTCTACACAAACTGTGAAAAAATTATTTTTTTCGTTAAACTTACATTGCAGTTACAATTCATAGCATCGGCGCACAACCCCTTTGTGTACTCAAATGTAAAAATTCCTTGCTGTTTTATGGACACAGATAGACGAACTTTCCCCCAAAATCACCTTCTATGATTGACGACAGGGCCTTATGCAACGCTTCTTCCCACTATTAGCCGGTAAAATAGCAGATTGTATCTAACCAGAACTTAGGAGATGTGACGAAAGTTATGTCTTTAAAATGTTTACCTTAAGGCACCCTTTCTCTTGCATAGCCTATGCCCAAATCAAAGCCTGTGGAGGCAAGATCCTGCAACTCACAAAGGACATCTTCTACATAATATTTACAAAATACAGACTTCATATAAGTAAATGAAATTTCAAAGCTTGCAAAGGCGAGCGTTGCGAGACAACGAAATTGTCTTTTACCATCATATTGAAAAATTTCCAGGTGAAATAAAACTGTAGGTGGAGTGATTAGATCTGCATTTTGGACCTGGAACTGAAAATTCGGAATTCAAGAAATTATACATTGACCACATTCAACTCGCTCTAGAGGAGCAGGTGCGCGTGCGATGTTCAAGAATATAAAACATATTAAAGAAGGCCACACTAAATTCCACAAAAGAAATAAGCCACATTGCGCAGTGCTGTGTTCGACTATCATCACGATGAACAAACAGTTTTGCGTTATTTCCTTGCTATTGATCAAACAAATATTTAAAAATTTTCGATGGAGCTTTATGTAAAGGAACATCAAACTTTTCCAGAGGGAAAAACGTGTTCAGTCATTGCCGTGCAAGGCTTTGCGTTACCTACAAATTCTGATGGAGCTTTCTGCACCTTGTGATCCACACAACATACGCTGCTAGCTTACGCAACTTATCGCTCATGGCTAAGTAGCCTGATAGGTCGTGAGATGAGGTGGTCGAAATTGCTTCCGGCCTTTTTTTTAAATTAAAAATAAGACAGATTTCCATACATCTTTCTATCAAACATGTGTTCTTGCAAACATTTGTAACTCACTTCAACAGTCTAGCATTTTATTCCGGCGCAATCAACTAGCTGATCAATAGCAATTCATGGAATGTGCTCGGAAATATATTGTAAAATTTTCTTTTCTTTTACTTAAAAATAATCTAAGTTCAAGAACCACAATATGAACCATGTCTCTGAAATTGATCACATAAGATTCTCAGTCCCCGCTTGTTTCCATGAATTTTATATGTAGCGGTTGTTGTTATTTTTGTTGTTGTAGTTGTTTTGTGTTTGCATTATCCATGTTTTAAAATTTATTAGCAAAAGCGCCTTCGTTAATAGTGTGCAAAGGTCGTTGTTCGGTTGATAGAAGATTTGTGAGCAGATTTTTGAATGCGGGTATTCACGTGAATTCGTACGTACGTATTGTTATTAGGGTCAAAAGTTACATTTTATGAATGGTCTTGTATAAACTATACTGTTTTATTTCTGCTTTCTTCACAAGGGCATTTCCCAGCTGACAAAATACAACTTCATAATAATAATAATCATAATAGTTTTTAGTCTTCACATAGTTTCGTTTTATTACGACACATTAAGTATACCTCGGCACCACTCACTGGTTCTAGGCATGGTGCCTCGGATGATGGCCTTTTCTTTGACCATCGCTCTCGCTAAGTTAAATCTTTACAGCCTTCAGAGTTTAAGTGGAGGG
Organism: Craspedacusta sowerbii; assembly: GCA_003687565.2. Taxonomy (NCBI): domain Eukaryota; kingdom Metazoa; phylum Cnidaria; class Hydrozoa; order Limnomedusae; family Olindiidae; genus Craspedacusta; species Craspedacusta sowerbii. The sequence goes on from QQSS02203092.1 coordinate 6,110, forward strand.
ACGTTTGATATAAACTAAATCAATATCATAGAATATAAATTTGCATGATCTCTGTCGCGGGTTAAATAACGCGCCGACATTCTGCACTGGAGGAGAATCATTGGAAGATTTATTGGCTTTGCATTCGGTTTAGAGTCTTCATTGTAGCTTATTTTACACATAACATTTGCTAGCAAAAAATTCCAGTCTGGGATTGGGTGGTACGAGTTACTGGTGGGTGGAAATGTAATGATCGTGGGGTGGGGATAGATCCTTTTATTGTGCCTGGAATGTTGTTCCCCGATCGGGTTAACTGTCGCCCGTTTGATCCCTCTCCTACGATCGACGACTCGATTTGGAATGGTTGAGCTTCCGACCAAACCAAGCAGAATCCGTGTAATTAATATTTTATTGCTGAGTGAGATCCTCGAGAGTTACCCTTTCAGAGGATGGAATGACCTATGGACGATAAGGCCAGCCAGCTTTGTGGAAAGTCCTTTCTTTCTTGCTATTTTGGAATGCCGCAGACGGTTGAAAGTGAACAATACTAATGCGGATTTGTCACCCAGACGCCAGAGTCTTTGTTTACGTAATCTTGCCTTATTGCCGTATGTCAAACATCTTTAGGATTAGGAGAATGCATTTCAAGCTAAAACATTCGAGTCGCGTGTACTCTTAGATATTTAAAGAAAATTGCAATAAGCTTGTGAGGTAACCTTGATACTAATCTACCTTCCAATAAGGATACAATATGAATATGGGTAGGTTGTTCTGGCGTTCGTAAAAGTCGCTTTCCTTATTTTTAAGCATTAGGTTTGAGAAATAGCAGTAAGGTCATCCATTTTTGTAGCTTATAGCTTTCATCCCTGTTTCTTTGACTATTTTTGACTAATGTATTGCAACATGTTTGGTCCTGGTGTGCTAGTGTTCTATTGTTATTTAATGTGTATTGACTTCTCTATCTTGATAGATTTCGGAAAAGCAGCTAGTTTATATGCTGGGTTACAAAGATTTGTCAAGGATTTCAAAGACTTGTGAACTATGACTTAGAAGTAAAATAAGCATATCAAGAAAGATTTTGTTGCACTTTTGGTCTCAGTCTATTCGCTTTACATGGTAGGAAGTGGAACAAGCATCGCTTTTACTCATTATTATATGGTTGCCAAATTTGTTCTGAAATCCCAGTATGTCTTCAGATGTGCCATTCCTGCAGCAGGATGTGGCAACAAGGTTCAGGAGCAGTCTGCTGGTATCACCTGAAAGCAGAACACAGGAGGTAAAATATCTTTTTTTGTTGGTTGAAGTCAGGAAAATCTTACTCTTAAGAGATTGATTCACTGTTTTTATTACATGACCTAGCCGCGTTTTATATCTGATGATTTTGCTAGTGATCCCAGCTCAGTGACTTAGTGTTATTGAATAATCTAGCAATTGCCAATGACATTTAGTAAGTTCATTTAAGGTAGAGCTCGTACAATTTGCAGTGAACTGAGAAGGTTAACCTGGAAAGCTTTGAGAGAACTGGGACCACAGCTTAGAAGTATGAGGAAAGAAAGTGTATTGCTCTTTAAGTTGGAAAGCCTTCATTGCTTGAAAGATAGGGACTTTATCAAAAAAGTACACTGCTTTTTGGGCTCATGTTGGTAAAGAAAACATATAAACATGGTATTTTTAGGCCAAGTGTAGGTCTCTCTGCACCACTAGGCAATGCCTTCATTCAGTGGCAACAGCGTGCTAAGAATTGCTAATGTACTTCCCTTATATGGTGACAAAATGCCAGCATACTGCTTTGAGAAACAGTTTCTTCTTATGAAGCACAGGTGTTATTTACTCATGCCTTTGGTAGAATCACAGAAATATTTCTAAGTAATAGACAGGCTTAATAGTCCAGTTAGGTCGCTTTTACATGCATTTGAAGCTGGTTTGGTAATGCTGAATTTTAGGGCTAGTTACCTAATGGTTACTAAGGGTAGCTCTTGTTGTTCATTGAATTACATTGCACTTGCAACTTTCAAGTGGAGCATGGGTTGGTTAAAACCATTCTTGGAAATATAATTCAAACATCTATGCAGTATACTGGTGTTTTAATGAATGGTTTTAGCTTCTTCTTGAATATAAATTTAGATATAAATATGAATATAATATAAAAATATATTGCAAGATAAGTTGGAACATAATTGCTTAGTAAATATTTTTTGGAGAGGATCGTGGCCCTAATTTCAAGCACAGGATGTAAGGAATCAATCTAAAATGAGATGCAATGTTCTGATTCCTTTAGAAGTTTGGGTACTTCATGGGAATTATTTACAACTGTATGTTATTTGATCAGACTACTAGAGCTTAAACCATGTATTCAGGGATGTCGTTAGCCTGACCTACAGATCAACCCACCAGTATGCAATGATATAATGTGTATGATGCTTGGTCTTATGAAATACCTGGATTTTTGATGGCAATGCAGGGTTTAATCATATTTGAACTGCAAACCTTAAAAATAGAAGGATATTTCGTTTTTTTTTTTGCTAGCTAAATCTAATATTTTTGTAGTAAAATCAATTGTCCAATTTTAAGAATAAGGACAACTTTTTTCAATTTTGAAGACATGTTTCGGTAATCAATCACCCTTTTCAACTAGCTGAACCTAAATCACTGAGCACTATTTATAAAGAGGAGGCGTAAACATGTCCTCCAAATTGAAAAAGGATGTCTTTGTTCTTAGAATTTTTTCAAAATTTGTAGTTCTACCTTTTGGAAGAATTGTCATATTATAACAGCTTCTAGTTTTTGTGCTGTCATTAGTAGGAGTACCATCTTGGTAGTTGTTCGTAACATATGTAAGTAATTTTTAATTGCATTTTTATGATTGTATTCATAAAGCACTTTGGCTTGCATTGATTGCATTGCAATAAGATACTACGAAGCATTAAATTTCATTGTATCTCCAGGTTGGCTATACATTCCTACACCAAGCTATATCTGCTTGCCTGGGCAGCTTATAAATTGACGTGTTTTGTTATAGAAGCTTGTTCTTGGTATTATGTAGGTTATTAATATTTTCATTGTTTTAGGAACTAGAGCTTATCTATAGTCACCTTAGTGAAATTCAAGGGATATCCCAACTCAGCGAGCGTACGATTCGGTCATTGGCGATAACTGCTAGATATGAAGTTCATGAATCCAGTGAAACCATGTACCAGTATGTTTTCGTCTTTTGGTTGCATTGTATGCTTGTGTAGCTTTTGTGGGAGATTTAGTATTTATTGTTTTCCTCAGACATACTGACATGTTTGCATTTGTATTGGGGTCTTAACATTTATGTCCATAATCTGTAAGTCAATAATTCTAATCCATATGGTTATTTCTTTGGTATGAAAAAAGTTTGTGTGTGCTTGTATAAGTAATAAAAGGATGTAGTATGTGATACTTTTTGCTGTTCTTGTCCCGTAGCCCTCACAGGGCAGTTAATCTTTCTAATTTCTCAATAATTAATCCTCGGCAGAATGTATGTTTAGTGTTCCTTTAATTCAAGTTTTTCATGGTCGTGATAGCAGCATGGGAATCACTGCCACATATGCTATTTGTAATATGTCTTGGTGTAACATGGAATGTATGAAGGCTGCTGTAATTGCTATTTTAACATGAGGAAGTCCTTTGTCTTAGTGTTCATATTTCCTAATGCCATTAGTACTAAAGCACAAGCGGTAAAATTTGCAAGCTGGTAGTGCTGGGGTCTACTGACAAATTCGTATAAGCTGTTAATAGGACTTCGTTTGATTGTGAACGTTCAATGTTTTCTTGTTGCTTTTTTTCGATTGGTTCTTTGTCTAAGAGATCTTTCCCATAAGTCACCTCTTGTGGAGCACGTGAAAGCATCCACAAGCCTGGTGACATGCTGCCATGAAAAAACTTAAAGCCATGCACTTGAACATTACTTCCCCTAGCATCCGTTCCCCGAGAGCTGAGTTGATCATGGCAATGATTGTCTACTGAGACTTATCTTATACATGACCCTGAAGAGAAAAAACGTGCACAACTGTCATGACATTGCAAAGAGCTCATCGGAATTGTTTTGAAATTGGAAGGTCAGCCTGTTAGTCAGATGTGCCATTCGGGAAATTTATTCTTGACTGCTAGTTCACTACGGTAACTACCTAGTCTTGTTGCCCAAGCATTGACTGTCATATAATGACTGCACCACATTTAGTAAACAATGCTTCAAATGAAAATACGAAGTTTGTGTCTTTTTAATAGTTTGCATAAATTGTTATCATTGTGTGGTTGCGATGAAGATGCCAGAATTATTCAGTCAGTTGGTCTCCTGGCAAGAGGTTTATGTTTGAGCTGACGTCAGCTGTTGTTGTAATGACCAGGCCTTGTGTTGCAGCATTGCTTTAGGTCCTTATAGCACATTCTTATGCTGTTCAACATGAGAATGGCTTGATTATGTGGTGGTATTGGCTTTTATGCTGATTCAGTTGACATGGTAATGAAGATAAGTTTTTAGGCTTTCTGCCACCCAACAGGTGAACTAGGCTTGTTTAGGTTAGGTTGCAATGTAACTCTTTGACCTGTTAATTATTTTCAAAGAATTTTTATGATTTCAATTTCTTAGTATTATTTTAATATTTTTTGGAATGATTTTCTGATCAGAAAATTATTCTTGGCCATTTTCTAGTAATTAGGCGAAGTGATATGCTAATATATTTCTTTCTGAGTTTATGACAAAACGTATATATATATATATATATATATATATATATATGTATTTGGAGATAACATTTTAAGCTCTCCTTAGCCTATTTAAGTCAGGTATTGTGCAGTTTGGGGAGAGGTTCTCGACTTTATTCATGAGATTTTTACCTAAATACTATTTAGAGCACCTACCCACTAAATTTATTCATGCTTAAATTTTTGTTAAAGTTTACAATGCTTTAGATATTGTGGGAACTGCTGAACTCTTATTCCTTTAGTGCTGGTGACAAGGCAACATGTTGGTATGTTCTTCTGTCTGGCTCAGTTTACCTTGATGGCTGCATGTATTTACCTGGAAGCAGGTATGTTGTAACTGTCGTTAGTGTGAAGGCTTGATATGGCTTTTTTTTTTCTCTCGATGCTCTGCTCATGTGACATCTGGGCTGTGACATGTGTATGATGTCTTGACTCTTGTTGTGCCAACAGAGATGTGATGCTAATCCGTATGTGGTGGTTCTTATGCATTTGTGTTTTGTAGGCGAAGTTTCTCTTCGAGATCTGGCTTCTACTTGTAGGTTATCTCCAAGGAAATATGTTTGTGACTCGTTTTTGATACCCATGGGCTATATTTAATGTTGTAACATAGAGCTAGTCAGCATGAGTTATGGGGCGAACAATTGCTTTCTTGCTTGCTTGTGTCTTGATGATAGTGGTTTGGTTGCAACATTTTACTTTCAGCTTTGGTAAGCCTCATAGAGATGGATTCCGCAAATCAGATTGTTTGATCTTGGAAAGGTCTGAAATGATTGTTGTAAGTTCTTAAAATTTTTCTTTACTTTCAAGTTTTGTATTGTTGTTTGTTGAAACCTTAAGTTAGCTTGGTCTGGGCGGATCTCCGAGGATCTGTTGCCAAGGTTCTGCCTTTCATGCGTAATAAATTTGATTCGGCAAATTTGCTGTAAAGATTAAAAAAATTTAGTCTAAATCCACTATCAGCACTGTTGCAAATTTGCACGTCGTTATTCGAGGCGTAGACCCAAAAGTGAGTTAATTCGTCCATGTAGTCAGCCATGTAAGTCCTAGCCTAGCATACCGTACACCGTCCATGCCTACACACATACATACATAGATACATGCATACATACATACATACATACATACATACATACATACATACATACATACATACATACATACATACATA
>QQSS02203103.1:0-11983 GCA_003687565.2 Craspedacusta sowerbii
GATAGATAGATAGATAGATAGATAGATAGATAGATAGATAGATAGATAGATAGATAGATAGATACATAGATAGATAGGTAGATAGATAAACGCTCTGCGTATATTCATATAGGTGCAGGGGATTATGGACAATGACAGGGTGTAAGCCAATATGTCGCAATGCCGTTTGATGGGACAAGCACTTGCTGAACAGCATGATTTTTCTTGTAAGCACAGTCCATTATAGTGAAGTGATTCTGGTTGTGGAAACGGTTCCCTTGTCACACATTTTTAAAAATAGTACTTGCGCGCTGAGATAACGCTGCATGAATAACATACAGGGATGCAGGGATATAACATCCATTGTGATAATGCACAAGTCTGCGGCGTCAAGTGTTTCTTGCTTTGGATGTTGCAGCCTGCAAACGAAATCTGTAGTGTTCCTAGCAAAGGATGGTGTGCTTTGTGCAATCACGTTCAAGAATGAATCTATAAACTCTGACATTTTGACGTTGCTATGTGAATACTTTGTGGATCTTCGGAGCCCATAAAAAGGCAGGGTGCGAGAACTGAGAACTGCTGGTCACCTTAGGAGCTTCTTGTTTGTCCACGATTTAGCCCAAATCAAGAACCTCTTTTGTCTGGGCTTAGATTCGAATCAAGCTGTGGCTCCTCATAAACATTAGTGTGTCAATATTTTACGTACACTATACCATAGTTCCTTTCGCTCAATATGAACAACTTCCTAGCTTTTCAGGCGACTTGGCTCATGCTGTTCCAATGATTCATTTGGGCATCGCTTGTTTGTGATTTGAATTCGTTCGTGAGTGTTGTTCTGATTTCCTGAAGGAGGGTTGAAACCACGTTCGGGACCAGTTCTAGCGAGATCTCTATGCTCAGGTTTAAAGAAGCGTCCATGAACACCAGGGTACTTTGATCTTGAGACAGGTTACTATCGACGATGTGTTAACTGCTTGATTTTAGTGAAAGTCGCACAAACCCTTCTCGGTGTTTCTTAAGAAGCACGATGGAAATATTAATTTTTAGCCTTCCGACGAGGTCGTTTACAACGAAGATTTCTTTCAATTTTTTTGATATGAAAATTGTCAGCTCATTGGATTGTTTTTGTACTATAAATTTTAAAACCATCTATACGGGGTTTACGGTACACACAAGCTCACACGCATACAATGATTACACGCACACGAATTATTCAAGTGAATTTTCGCGTCAATAAATGATGTTTGCTTTGACAAAGATCACCACCGACGAATTCGTGTTATATAAGCTCCCGGAAGGACTTTTAAAATCGCGCTGAAGAACTTCGTTAAAAATTCGCGATTCATAGTTAAGCTGACCGTGACTGCACCTGCTTCAAGTACTGGCAAATAAGAGTTTCGCTGGGGCTGCCGAGCCATTCATCTCTCTCCGAGTTTTAAGCATGACATAGTTCATTAAGTGACTTTCGTTTTCGCCCGCCCGATTGAGTTTCATAAAGGATATTCGGCATTGTGAAAATTTGCTTACTTGCACAATTTAATACCCGAAAGGTTGCTTCGAAAAAACGAATTCTTGGAAAACGGTTCAGACAACGATGAGCTAAGATGGGCTTAAATTAAAAATCCTTACGTCGCTGCTTTGAAAATGTCCAAGTGCTGCCACGAGCCTCCCAGTAAGCCAATGCCATTTAGTGGTACCAACAAGCTCCAACGCCCTAGTTAAGCATTTGTCATGTATGCCCTTGCAGCCACACTTTCTTATTGCTTGCCGTCTTTGCTCTTGTAATGTACCAGGTGCAGAAGTCCCAGGTTGCGCCGTTCATCATTAAGATGTCGCGTTAGAAATACTAATAAACGCATGCAATTTGAATTGTAAGCACCGCAACGGATGTTATTGCAACTTTAAAAACTAATGTATTTACAACGGTTCGAACAGTAAGTTGAAAATCGCCTAAGACTTCGTGGAGACATGTCCTGGAAATTAAGAGCACATGCAATTTAGCTTGGCCCGCGATAGTGAACCTGACTTTGCGCACTCACTGCACATGCAGAGGTCGCATTGTAGTTATGATGCAGCAAGCGAAATTTGTTGTGTGCGGAAGCACTATAATTTGGTTTTCGCGAGATCTGTCTAACATATACATACATACATAGTACCATACAAAATATGTTCCCTGACCATGACTGGGTAGTCATGATAGGGATAATGGATACCTTCAGTTTATTTTGGATGTGCTTTACAGGAAGGTCGTTTGATATATTCCGGACCGACAACACTATTCATCAGGACATGCATAGATCAATATTGGACACATGTACAGATCATGAATCGGTTACGATTACAGCGGTAACTGACCATGCCGTCTCTGTTACGGCCGTACTGAAAAAGCAGATTCTGTATTCGGGGGTTCATTGATTGCAATTTGGTTCAATAATTTTACGATATTATCTAAATAGGAGCAACAAGGAAAGTTCCGCTTAAAATTGAATAGTTCATGTGAGAACCGAGCGCGAACCAAAAAAACAAAACAAAAATAAAGAAAATAAACCGAAAGGCAATTAAGCCCGCCACAATAAATTTCCGCTTGTCGTAAGACGAAAGAACACACCCGTGGTGCAATGAATGGGCACGAAAAGACAATCTTTCTCGTATTTAGTCTTCGGGCTCAATGACTGTGCCCTTCTCCGACACATAAATACCATCGAGGAACTTTCGGATATCCTTGTTCCGTACCAGAGTCGATTGATGGATCAGAGCAGCTATAAATACAAATTTCTGCTTTAAAGAGAGATGATTGAAGCTTGTTACTATGTACTACACTACATACAGCGTTATTGCGTACAACCTTGAATTACGTATCTTCTGCTTTCCATGAGCTACTCAAATAAACTAATAACATGACCATGAAAATAGCAATTAACAGGCACCGCTACTAAATGCCACCAAGGTCATATAAGCAAAACAGCAATAACGGGCACTGCTACTAAATGTCATCGAGGTCATATGATCAGAAAAGCAACCAGCCTTCACTGCTCCTAAATGCCCATCAAGGTCATATGAGAATGCCAGTATAAATATCAACTGTAAAAGCCGTGATCAGAGCTCCGTAGACTTAAGAAGCAAATGAGCAAAGGCAGCGATGAAGATTGCAATATACAACAAGACTGCCTTCAAGCAAATGTACCAGACCGGACGAAGGCAGGATACGTACGTATATTCGTGAGCGATGGGGTACCGCATTTTTGGCACTATAAGGCGACCTTAGAGTTTTGAATTTTCCTTAGATTTGGCCGTGCGCCGATTTGTGCATTGATTGTTAAATCGGCAAAGGGAAGCCCTCGCCTAATTTTCGCGAAACAGGGTGATAAAATACGTGCACTACGTACGCTGGCAGCTTAATCCGACTAAAGACCGGAGGTGCAACAACTGCCTACGGATACAAAGAAAAGCCGCTCGCAAGTAGCGTATTCAACAGATCCAGTTCAGCAACATCATCAACGCGGTTGAAGACCCTATTACTTAAGATATCCCGGAGAACCATACTGCGGAGAAAAAGGACACCAGCACCGTATCGATAAGCATGAGGCGGATACTAAGACTATTTTTGGTTCCTACGGCTATCAGAAGAACTACCGCCCATAGTAACTTCAAATGGACGAGGAGAAAACGAGGCAGTGGCCAAAAATGGTCTTTCTAAAGCAGCAAAACGGATCACCATCTTTGCTGACGAACAACCAATAATGCAAACCAATATCACTACAATTAAAAATGAATGACGCAAACGAAATCGGAGTTTCTCATCAGCCTGCGAGGATTAACGAAAAAAACTCCAGTCTCTGAACGTTTCGGAAAACAGAGCGTCTTAGGCGAAGTTGCAAGCTGGGTTGGAGCGATAGATTACAAAAAGCAAACAAACCTTTCCTAAAAGTGCAAAGCCGCGCCGAACGTGCTTAGCCTCCATATGCCTATACAAACATGAGGGAGCCATCGGAGGTCAAGCTGGTAATGACAGCGACTCCGACAATTAGATAAAAAAATAAAATCACGGTTGAGAGTAAGCCCAGCTTTCAATTCATAGAAACGAGAAAAGAACTTCGACGGATGTCTGAAAGCTAAGTGAATTTTCATAACGGAAGGGTTCAAACGAAAGGTGGGGATGTTTTTTTTTCCGAAATAAAAGCACATAACTAGCAATATGATAACAAAAAGAGCCCCATATATATATGACAACTGTTTCATGATCCAAAGTTAACATTGAGGAATGTAGAATTGGCAGTATGATGAAACTTCATTGCAATTTAACTATCTGCACAAAAACCATAATCCAAAATCCTTAAAGAATCATCTATCGAGAGCACTTACCAGCGCAATAGCCTGTTCTGTTCTGATACATTACATGTCAAGATATAAGGAATAAACCCCAAATTAATCGGACAAATTTTAGCTTGAGTTCCCTAATAAAGGCGAACTCGCAATTGAAATTGGCGATCCCATCACAACAATGATGGCCGTCAAACTAAAATTAATGGCTTTGCATGAGGTTCAATCAACCACATTACATTTTAAAATTAGATCAAAACCAAGGCACCCGAATAATCAAAAGATAGCTACCTGACTGTGAAACCATTTCCACGTCATTTCCTTCCAAAATGATCTCATCTTTGTTCCCAGAGGCTTTGCATGTCACCCCCGTTCTCATGCTGACAACACGAATGATTTTCTCACCAAGAAAGTTGCGAATTTCGGCTTTCGTGCCATCTTCAATGATATTGATGTTGATTGGGAAATGAGCATACACTGATCTCATCTTGTATTGAAAACCCTTGACGAAGGCGTAAAATAAAAAGCCGAGTCAGACCCCCTGTTCAAAGTGCAGCTGCAGCATCGTTAAAACCACGTTTTCAAAATTAAATAGCTAAGGGCACAAAACCTTTACTCCATTGACTAGTGAGTGTACTATAAAATGAAACAGAGGTTATCTATAATGTGCATGGCCTTACCACTACACCTTAGACTTACTATACTATAGATATTATAGATACTTATAGTTTTTAGATATTTTAGATATTATAGATACTTATAGATATTATATAGACTTACTATACCATAGATCTTAGATACTATACCAAAACAATAATTCTTTATCAGCATAGGCAGAAATACTATTTTAACGATTTTAAAATGCATGTATCTCTTATATGAAGAATATGGGTTACACACACACAAGTCACATGGCGAATAAGCAAAGAATGTACCAAGCCCTACTATCAAACCTCAGTTATGATACAAAGCTGATGTTAGCGAAAGCTTGAGAGATTCTCTCGCACACAATATACGCCCATTTTACACACAAAAATTCAAAATGGGTTCTAGCTGCATGCTTTGCTAAACATCATTTAGCCTTAGCACAAACAAAACAGGATTGACGGGCTTACTAAACATTACAGAAAAACGCTTACACATTACACTTCAAATACCATAAACATATGCTCTGATTAAAACAATCTTTAGATTGGCGATTGTGCCACAGCTTAACCTGTTTTAAGTAGAATATGCAAATAATGTACCAAGCCCTACTATCAAACCTCAGCTAGAATACAAAGCTGATGTTAGCGAAAGCTTGAGGGATTCTCTCGCACACAATATACGCCCATTTTACACACAAAAATTCAAAATGGGTTCTAGCTGCATGCTTTGCCAAACTTTGTTTAGCCATAGCACAAACAGAATATGAATATCAATAATCATATTCATATATCAATAATGAAGAACATGGGGAACACACAATCATCCTACCTTTATGTACAATATGTAAAGAATGTACCAAGCCCTACTATCAAACCTCAGCTATGAAAGTAAGCCGATGTTAGCGAAAGCTTGAGGGACTTTCTTGCACACAAAATACACCCATTTTACACACAAAAATTAAAAATGGGTTCTAGCTGCATGCTCCAATTAACACAAATGAACATTAAAAATAATGTGAAAGAATCAACACCTAAAACACTACTTCTAATAAAGTGCAAAGCCAATGACAATAGTAAATACACCATGCACAATCACTTACAGACCAAAACCAACAATACACAAAATCGCCATGCGCAAAATAGACATGCAGACAGTTGAGTTCATGTCACACGTTCATAAAATTTAGATAAAAAGCTCCATTAAACCCAAGAAAGAAATATACCAAATCGTAAACTAAATAGATCTGGCAAGACATGCAAAATTTAGCTCCACATAACATAAAACAAGGCAATAAGTAACTTTTTTTTGTGAGCACTGCTTTCAGTGTGCATTATATTCCTTAACTACTGACATTTCTACATATAACTCTGTCTTTATCTATCCATCTATCTATCGATCTATCTATCTAACTATCTATCTATGAGATTGTATAATTCATCAAATCCACTGCAAAACATTGATCTGGACCATAACAGGACTACAGCTGAACATTGCATTGCAATCTAAAAATATATTCACTTAAGCCCAAGTGGTGTAAAATATTCAGCAGCCATGGCACCTACTAACAAATACAACTAAACCTTTAAAAAGCAGAACGAAAACTGAAATTAAAAAATAAACATTGTATATACCATACTTACATACTGAACTCCCTTGAACATATTTTCAATGTGACTGCAAATAGTTCGCAGACAAGCTAGGTGTTTTCGAGTGGCAAACCACACATCAACCCTGATCAACTTTTTGCCAACGCGCGTAAGCTCTAGGTTTAGGTGATTGAAGGCTTTGTGCAAAGTTCCACGAGGTCCCTTGACAGTAATAGATCGGCCATTCAAATTTACAGTAACTAAAGAAAAAATGAAACTACGGACGCCCATGGTTTCTTACGCAAAAAATCACATGTCAGTTTAACAAAGGCAAGCAAATGCACTTGTGCTCACTTACCATCAGCAAAAAAAAAATAAAACCTTTTAAAAAAGAGCCGTGGGCAGCAACAGCTGGCGTTAGAAGCCATAAGTCAAGAGTTGTGTAACTTATGGATATTCACTTCTTACCATAAAACGTAACAGCATTTTAAAGCAGATCATATCCAGATCAATGATTAATCTTGAAGAGTTATCCAATCTTCATGTCGATAACCAAATGGATGTGCCGAAAATCATGAACAATAACATTTGTTTTTGAGAATAGGTCTGAATTCTGGCGAGTGGACACAAAATGGGCATATCTAAGGTTTTAGTGGTAAAAATGCCATAAACACCAATGCGAGTTTGTAACTGATTCCCAAGACTTTTGCTGCTTGCAAACAATCCAAGTAAAAAAATTTGAGAAAAAATCTTTTTAAAGCATTGTCAGTGTCACCTCTTTCTTTGTCAAGATACTAAATATTGATGGCTTTGTTGCAAGGATTTTTACGCATTCCTCTTTCTTTCTGGAGACCCTCAGACATACCTTGGACTAACACCAAGTACCATAAACTGGGGTGGCTTTGGAATTATTTGCATTAGCTTACAAAGTACATGATTATAAAAACAGCTTTTTTTTTTAACTTCTTCCTATTTGCAGCACAATGGAAAGCCCAATGTATTGTCTATTTGTAGCTGACATGTTTTTTTTTCGACCCCATGGCAGGTGATTTTGGACACACTACAAGAATCAAATTGCTGACTAGCAGGCAATATTCTTTTATGCATTTAGCACTAAGGCTGCTTCAACAATTTGAAAAACGTCTTGGATTTACCAAATTTTGGGCCCCAACACGGAACCAGGCTTTTCTGCAAGGCTTCTCAAGTAAGGACTGTGCAAAGTCACCCCGATTTATGGTAACATGCACAGATAAAAAGTATAACTTATACCTGACGATATTTTTACCAATTACTTTAGATGAATGGCTTTAGATCTCAGACGGTGATGAATACCACCTGTACCCTGGCTCAAAAAGCCGAACAAGTGTCTCCACATTATAGCAATCAAAATCGATACTCACCCTTTTCAGGTATGATGATCTTCTCACTAGCCAGAATGGTCTTCATGGCTGATTTTTACCAAGGCACCTAAGGAGTTGAACCAGAAAAGTACATTCTCTCCTAAGAAATGAGCACGTTTTGGCGCAAGTGAGGCCATGAAAAGGTATACCAAGGCCATGACATTAAAACTCTATAAAAAAAAATTAACGAGCTTACACAATTCATACTACTAACTTAAGTCCAGGTACGATCACCCTTGGTTAGATTCATACTAAGCTACGATGTTACGTTATCGCACACAGACAAAACTTTTCACAAGTGATGCGAAAAGCCATTACGGCGCATTCTATTCGCTTTCAATCAAAGAGCATTTTATGTCGTTGACATAAAGCAAAAATTAAGCTTCCATAACATCCATAACGGTAACAGACTAGGCGTGCATGAAGCAAAAACTTAACAGCATCTGATAAATTCAGATCACTAAGTTACGTGCAAGATATTTACCATCCAGTCGCGGTACCGATTTCAGAGGAAAAGGTAGAGGGCCGAGGCGAGTCCCCGTGACTTTGGAAAAATTCTCGGCGGCTCTGGATGCTTTAAGGAGGCCCGTGACACACTCAAAATTTGAGTGATTGCGATCCTCAAGGCCCCATAAAGCGTCTGCGTCCCCATAAAGCGACTTTTCTATTAAACTGAGCAAAGTAGTTTTGCGATTCGCGCTAAAGTACATCATTTCATCCATTTGAAAACACTTAAAGATATTTTTTTAAGCCTTTTTTTGATTGTATATATCTTACGTATGCCTGGTGTTGGGTTTGCGATTACAAGTATAGCTTACAGAGACTGTGTCAGGTTCAAAAACGAGTGTATCAGGTTAATGACCTTTTTCAATCATCAAGAGATTTCAATGAAATCATGACTTGCAATCTGGATTCCGTAAAAACTATTTTCACAATCACGTGTTAGTAAAGTACAGGATCTTTTGGGCATGTGGTGTATTGTTAGACTTTGAAGGTGCCTTCGACATTGAAGACCTGCCAACTCGTTTCGAAGAACTTGTAAGCTTCGTTCAAACGTTGCACTTCTGCCGCGTCAAATGTAACTCCGTTAAATTTGACTCAAATGCGACGCCGTTTCAAACGCCGAATTTAATTGTCGCCCTACAGTCGGATAGATAATAATAGTCGCGGTAATTAAGCTGTCGCACTGAGCTTATTTAAACGTCGCACTTCTGCCGCGTCGAATTAAACATTTGAGTTCGACGCGGCCGAAGTGCGACGTTTGAACCAAGCATATGGCGTCTGTAGTTTGTGTCATAGTTCCTCTTAGCATCAGCCAACTTGTTGCCAGAGCACCAAATACCGAACAGTAAGGCTCAAATCACACGAGCACACATAGTTAAAATTAGCCAAGTCAATCACACACACACCCCCCCCCCGCGTTTTGCCCCATGTGGGTCTTATCACTGAGTTGCATGGGAACCGAACCCGGGTCGCCGGAGTGGAAGCAGAGCACTTACCACCAGACCTCGAGAGCAGGATGAACTGGTGAGAACTGTACGACATGACTTGCTAGTTACAAGCCTAGAAGCATTTTTATATCACTGTAAAGTTTGGTGTGGCTAAAATTAACTTCGCTTAACTGAAGGAAAAGCGCCTATTATTCTTATTGACTTGACGAATATGATATCTCCGAAACGAGGACGCTTATTTGGCTGGTGGAACGGGCATATCCATCTACAATACAATCGCCTCTGGATTAAAAGTTAGACAAGACCTTTGTTTCCAAGTCTTACATTCCTTTGAAACAACATTCGTGGAACAAATGCAATCAGGAATATAAAAAAATATAATACGCGGTTGCGTCTACAAGCGCCCGCCTTTCCCCTCATCTAAATTTGTGGACTATTGCTTGCTGAAAATTCTCAAAAAGATAAGTAAAGAAGATAAACTAGTGTATATTATGGGTGACTTAATATAAACCTTAAATACGAAAGCTCGACTGAAGTTTCTGACTTTTATGATGCTCTATTGACCTATAAATTTCAGCCGCTAATATGGCAAGCTATGATTATTATATGATATGATCTGCATCGAATGACAGCGCAGTCACAAAGCCTGATCGGCAATATATTTACAAACGATGTAATATTTGATTCAATAAGTGGGAATGTAACCTGCACTATTTCTGACTATTTTCCGCCACTCGGTATTCTTACTAGCTATCGCCTAAATAAGTCCAAAAAAAAATCATAAACCCATTTATAGCCCCACATATAAACGAAAGAGAGTTCCTAGAAGTATTACCATCTCTGAATTGGAAATCCGTATTCGGAAACGAAACGCATCCTAATATGTTGGCTGGTCGCTGGCTTACTGAAATTGCACATGCCCGCCTGTATGAGTTTTGTGAGAGATTCCAGCTTATTTATGAACTCCAATTCGGTTTCCGGAAACGTCATTCACCTGAGGATGCGCTAGTCAATCTTGTCAACAATTTACATAACGTACTAGACCACGGTGAGTATGGTTTTGGACTATTTCTCGATTGACAAAGAGCATTCTACACTGTGAGTCACGGTATTAATTTAAATAAGGTAGAGATATACGGGATCCGGGGTATCAAATTAAATTGGTTTAGGACATATTTACAAGGAAGAAAACAGCTTGTCGCCATTGAAAACGTGAACTCTGAAACCTGTACCTCGACATGGACATGGACCTCGGAGTTGCGCAATGATCCTTTCTAGGGCCTTTACTGTTTCTTATTTACATTAATGACTTTCGACGATGTCTAACAACAGGGCTTGCGAAGCACTTAGCAGATGATGCAGTCGTGTTTTTCCACTAAAGATCTTTAAAAACAATGAGATCAATCATATCGCGCGAAATCTTACGCATCTTCGACTGGCTCTGCGCTAAACGCTTATCCCTAAATGCTTACAAGACCGAAACCATTCTTTTCCGACCTAACAACAAGAATGGCGACTCTAGGCTAATAATCAAAAATAGCAACAAGCGAATATTTATATCGACTAAACCTAGGTACCTAGGTATTTTATTGGACTCCCGGCTCTCAGTCAAGCCTCACATTTCCCAGTCGTCGAAGAAACTTGCACGAGCCTATTGACTTATATCCAAATTGCGACATTATGTTGATACACAGATAATAAGGACATTTCACTTCAGCCTATTTCACACTCACATGACACACATGAAATGCCTTACATGGGGTCTTACTAACAGAGGCGAGCTAATTAGAATTTCAAAATTGCAACAACGAGCTATAAGATCAATGACATTTCTAGCTATTATGAACACGCATCTGCATTATATTCACAATTAGAAGTTTTGAAAACCAAAGATTTCATCAAGTTCAAACTAAATCTCTTCATGCACGACTGGTATAATAATAAACTTCCTCAACCTGTGCATCAGCTTTATAAAAAACCCTGCTCTCAACAACCGTGTGAAAAAATGTTCCCAAACTTATTCTTCCATACAGAAGAACAGAATCATACGGAACAAAAGCCATAAAATTCCGAGATGCATCCTTATTTGACCAGCTTTGCAATTTAAATAAAAAATTCAGTACGTCCAAAGCGACTTTCAAAACAGATATCAAAATGCTACTTATAGCGAAGTACGCATAGTGTTAAGTTTTATTGTGGTATTTAAATGAGCTTATAAATATGCATAGCGCTATTTTTTTTTGTGATTATTATGGTCACGAGTTTGTTGCAAGAGATTTGCAATGACGCATAGAAACTTCAATAGTATTTTTTTATTATTATTATCATTATTTACTGCGACTCGATTTAATTCGACCTATAAACAAAGCATGGTGTGCTAAATTATTTTCGTCGATTTCGTAATTGACTTGCCCAATACATGATGTGACTGATGGACGCAATGTTTCCAAGTATGGTGCAGGCCGGATTTGGTGAAGATGGTGTATTCGTTCCGGCCTAGCTGAAAAGTATTTCGAGCTCCTGTCGCCCAACAGCCGCTTCTATTTGGAGTTTGAGACTATGACAAGGACAAGCTTTATTGTCTTTGTGTTTGTATGTA